>JASAMY010000946.1:0-158985 GCA_030248085.1 Paralinhomoeus sp. GSCO2_6
CGTTATGGCGCAAATGAACCGCCTTCTTCTGGGGCATCGAATGCGCCATAACGCGTTTCCTTGCTTTACTGTAAGGGGTCAATACCTCCGAAAATTTCTCGTTTTTTTCGAGGTTTTTCGTGCGCCATTCTCGAACGTCTTATGCTATTGGAATGAAACTTGCCAGACATTGGCGACTCATATCGGGTCTTAGAAACCTAAATGGGTTCCTTTGTTAGCGTTCCCTATCTCGAGATAATGTCAATAGTATGGTCGATTTTGACAACTTTTTGAAATCATGTCAAGGTTTTTCGTGTTTTCCTACTGGACTAACATCACCTTCTAACGCGCTATCTAACGCGCTATAGCACGTATGCATACTCGGTCGCAGTACAGAGATATGTCCCAAACTGTTTGAAAGCAAAAATCAAAACACGTCATTTTGTTTTGAAACAGCACAGGCGTCTACAACTCACATTTTTAGAAAGAAAAGCTTCTGAAGTAATTTGTGCTAGGTGCTGTTAATCTTGAGTTATGGTTTACTTTGTGAGTCAGTGCGTGGGCACAGTGGGTTTGTCTGTCAGTGCTTTGGCGCGATCCGTAAGGCATCAGACTACTGATCGAGAGGTCGCCAGTTCAACTCCCGATGGCGGCTTTGCTTTTGCACGTGTCCCTGCAAGAGGGATAACGACTTGTTGCCCCACCCTTCCACTTTGGTCATTTCTCTAGGTTCTGCCGATTTTTTTTTTTGATTTTTCGAACTTGTGAAAAGTTTGAAAAGCATGCGCGCGTGCGTGCATACATACGTGCGAGCGTGCGTGCGTGCGTGCCTGCATAGGTTTTATCGTATCTGGCTTGTGTGTCTTACGAAAAAACACTGTATTAAGGAAAAATTTGCAGGTGGCTGCAAAAAAAAGTGAATATGTGACGCTATTTTGTTAAAGTCCAGTTTGAAAAAGAGGGGTACTAATTAAGACTCGCTTTTTGTAAAAACCAACCAGAGGGTGGCACAATCCCCGAATTTTTTTTTGATTTTTTTGAAAAAAATGTTTCTAGACCGGAATTGGATGGGGAGTCGATGACCAACCGGAATTCCGATTTTTCCACCCCACCTTTTTTATGGGCGCAAAACCTTTTTTACACACAAATTTTGTATCTCTTTTTTTTTCCCGCAACCTCGAATAGAGCCACAAAATAGGGCGCAACACAACCCCCGAACGCGCCTCTTTGGGCCAAAGCGCGAGACAAATACACACACAACGAGAACACCCGCGAAACCTGACACACCACGTTCTCCTCCTGCTTCTTCACACCCTTTCCCCCACCACCCCACCACGACCCCCCTCTTCCTTCTCGACAGACTAACACCAACATCTGCGCCCACACACAAAACACCCAGAGTCTCAGCCGAACAACTCGCCGGCGGATAGCGTAGGTACCTTCTTCCTCTCCCATACCAGACTCAGTCTTGTCACTCCGCCGACACGACCCCTTCCCCCTCCCTTCTATCCCCCCCCAAACGCTGGCATACACTCAACGACACCTCTTTTCTCCTCCTCCCCCCCCCAGCCGCTCGCTCGCCTTCCCTTCTACCACCTACCACCCCCCACCACCTCCACGAGCCCGCCCCTTCTCACGACGAACCATCCATACAACACCACACACCCATCTAGAACAAACACCACTTATCAACCACCGACAACAAGACACCTACACCACTATACACCACACCCCCCCCACCGCTGGGAAGACCACTCCACCAGACCAACCTCCATGCGGAGGGGGGGGGGCGGGGGCCGGTCCCCTTCCCCACCCACCCACCCCCCCACCACCCCCCCCACCCCCCCCCCCCCCACCACTACAAACGAACGTTCTGTTCCTTTTCCTTACAGACCATGACCCAGCAACAGCACCTCCCCACACAGACCCATAACCGAACCAGGACAGGGCGGGTGCGGGGGGGGGGGGGGGGGGGGAGGGGGCCTAATAGAGGGCCGAGGTGGGGGCAGGGGGGGGAAACTGGGCAAAGCTGGCCAGGTATCAGTCCCATATAATGGTTCCATATGGTCAAACTTTTATAACTAGGATGATACAGATATAATTAACACATTACAACAACACTAACACCAACACCCCCAACTCATCCTCCATATAAAAACCCCCAGGAAAAAAAACCCTCGAGGAAATAACAAACCAGGGGGGGAGCGAAACACCCAGGGAGAGGGAGAACCCCAGACCAGACACACTCAGACATCACGCATCCCCTACACTACCCGCTCCTACATTACCCCCTATCCTATTCTAGCCATACCTCCACCCTCCTTTTTTCCTTCCTCCCTCACATCCATCTCACCTCCCCCCTACCTATAGCTGTGCCCCACACCTTTACCTACACCCCCCCCCCTTCCCCCCCCCCCCCCCCCCACCCCCAGATACTCTCCCTAGGAAACAACACACTGAGGAAACAATACTATTAAAAATGTTCAGTTTTACATGACCATAAAACATCCAGAACCATACCACAACTAAGAACCTATACCACTATTAGACACCATTATTTACCCAGACCCAGCAAAAACAAAACCAGTGGAAACCACCCACCCACTTTACTACCCACCACCACCCCCCCCCCTAGCACCCAACACGATGCATCACACAAGTCACACCAATGCAACAACCAGTCTCAACATCCTTTACAACCCTAACTATCATACCGTCACCCCGTATCCTCTCCCCTCCTCCCCCTCGCCCCACTTACCCCCCATCCGACCTACCGTCGCTCTCCCCACTCCCCCCACCTCCTTCCCCTCATACCTACCACCCCCCCCGCCCCCCAAACTCACCTCACAACAACCAAACCAACTACAACCAAACAGAACAAACGTCCGTACAACCAAAACCGAACCACCAAACCAACGTCGTCTGCAGCCCTACCCCCCCCCCCCCCCCCACAACATCACCCCGCCGAGTCGTCGGAGATCCCACCCCGCACTACAGAAAACACCACACACCCCCCACGACTCCTCTTTTCTCTCAGACTCCACCACCACGAGCAGAATTCCACTCGACACGTGCCCCCATTTACTCTTATATCTCACACCCCGCACAAAGAAACGCGCTCTCACATCAACACCGCTTTGGGCGCAAACCCCTTCACAAACTCCACACACAACACGCTCCTCGGGCACGGGGCACAAAAATACACACTGTGACACACTCTCACAGAACACCCCAAAACACCATATCGGGATATCAACCACCGGAAAATTGACGACTCTTCCCCCCAGTCACCACCCCACACACAGTCGGCGGGGGGCCCCCCAAGAACACTACCCCCCACACAACCCCCCGCGACCCACTCTCCTCATCCAACAACAACAACAAAACAACCCACCATCCGGACGCCCGCACGAAAACTGACCATACCTCACTCAACCCACACAGAAACAGGCCATCCAACCGGCTCTCGCGCACACCGGCCCTACACCACCCGCAAAAAAACCACACAATTCCAACCACCTATCTAAGCCTTCTCGTATCGCAAAAATCCCCCCCCACCATTGCCCCAAAAAGACACGCAAATCTCGCGGGCCCCCTTCCCCAAAAAATTTACACCACCACAACGCCAGAAACGCCCAAAAACAGAAAACCAACCAAACATCAAACACGAAACTCCCTGCCAAAAAGAAGCGTGCAAAAAAAAAAACACATCGACTCCACACCCCCTCCAACCCCTCCCAGAAAAAAAACATTTCTTAAAAAACAAAACAAAAACAAAGAACGGCCACCCCCACCCCACAGACACTTACAAACTTAAGGCATGCCTCATTGATGTATAGCCACCTACACTTTGCAGCTGATCAACTTCAGTTTGAACAAACCGTGTATAAAAACTGAACCAAACGCAGCAACACGTCACATATTCGGCATTTGTTGTGTGAGCCATCCTCATTCAGCCAAAACGCAACAGCAATCCTTTAACATCTCATCTCTCGCTGACAATGCGTTGCCATTGGCCATTACCATGGACCTGGCATAGCCAAATTTCCTGGTTAAATAATCGGCACCCTGCTAACATTTGTGACATGTGGGTTGCCACTACAGTTAGTGATGTGCATGCATACATACTGTACTGGCTCCATTCGTCAGTCCCCTTTTGGCATTTCAACCAATGATGAACTGCTTCTACAACGTTTGCATAGTGCAATGCACCATTTTACATCTTGTGAGTGCTTACGTGTATGCATGCGTGCCTGCGCGCGTGCGTATGCACGTGCGCCTGCATCGTGTTCCATGTACAAGATCATGGGTCCTTCCTGCCTGTCTCGTAACCATGTGGCATTCAGTCATGCGGCATATGTGAATGCACTGTGTTCCAGTCTAGTTACGTCCAAAAAAATTGCCACTGCACCTTCCTATGCACGCGAACACAAAAAAAATTAAAATTAATTGGGAGTGGGAAAATATGGCTGCGAACACAAAAAATGCCGAGTATGTGACGTGTTGCTGCGTTTGGTTCAGTTTTTATACACGGTTTGTTCAAACTGAAGTTGATCAGCTGCAAAGTGTAGGTGGCTATACATCAATGAGGCATGCCTTAATTAGTACCCCTCTTTTTCAAACTGGACTTTAACAAAATAGCGTCACATATTCACTTTTTTTTGCAGCCACCTGCAAATTTTTCCTTAATTGTCTATTCTCCAGGCTTTCCGACATTTTGGTAATTTTTTTTCAGCCAGGGAACACATTTTTGGACCGATACTCACTACAGTGCATGACTCACAACAATGCAACACCCGCACGCACGCACGTACGCACGCACGCACGCATGCACGCACGCACGCACGCACACACGCATGCACGCACGCACAATGTGTACAGTGGTACACACTTTTCATAAGCTTTATGGTGCACCACTCAGCATGGGTCCGTGCTGGTCTGCTGCTGTGGGGTTGTATGTGTGTGCGTGCGTGAGGTTTCGATTAATCTTTCTTTTATGAAAAAACACTGTATTAAGGAAAATTTTGCAGGTGGCTGCAAAAAAGGAGAATATGTGGCGCTCCTTTAGGTCCAGTTTGAAAAAAAACGCGGTATTAAAGTAGTCACTTCATCAGATGATCAACTTCAGTATGGACAAACCGTGTATAATCGAACCAAACGCAGCAACACGTCACATATTCGGCGTTTGTTGTGCGAGCCATCGCACACAGCCACAACACCACCACCATCAATCCACCCTCACAAACTCTTTCATCTCTCTGACGATGCACTGTCATTCATAGGCATTGGGTGGATGGACAGGGCACACAGCCAAAGATTCTGCATTGACAATTTCGCTGCCCTGCCTGTCCTGAATTTTTAATATGTGGCTTGTCCTCACAGTAAAAGTGATATGTGCCATCATTTCACAATCTTGAGTACCAAGTACATACCCTACATTCATTCTTCGATTCTCGTTCATCTTTATTCCACTTCTGTTAGCCTGTACCTATGGACCGGACTGTCATCTGTGGACGTCCAGGCAAGGACAAGACCCGCTCTCGTCTCTGAGTCCAAGGAATGAAAGGCAAGTAATGCTCATCAGGGGTGGTCCTCATGCAGCCTGGACTGCCTTTCCAGTGATCCAAGCGAGCGAGTGAAGCGAGCACAACAAACGCCGAATATGTGACGTGTTGCTGCATTTGGTTCGATTATACACGGTTTGTCCATACTGAAGTTGATCATCTGATGAAGTGACTACTTTAATACCGCGTTTTTTTCAAACTGGACCTAAAGGAGCGCCACATATTCTCCTTTTTTGCAGCCACTGCAAAATTTTCCTTAATTCTCCTTCTATTGACTTGTCGCTGGGTTCGGATTACATCGGTTGTTTATGATAGGTCGTTAATTGCTAGTTAGTAGTTAGTTAGTTAGATGCAGTTAGTTGCTGCACTGTTTAATCCATTCCATGGCATGTCAAATAGACTGTACTCGATCAGACGAATCGATAGAGACCCACCTTTCTGCAAGACACGCATATCATGCACATACCGTATTCTTCTCGTGTTTGTAGTGAGAAAAGTGGTTTGCATGCCATGCCATACATGAGCGGTGTACAATATTTTTCTATCCAAAAGTATATGTGCAGTAGTTTGTCTGCACTACACTGCTCGCAAACGCTGCACTGCTGCTGTTGTTGACGTGCACCAGTGCAGACTGCAGAAAACAGCCCCCGATGTGCGCTTCTCTTGCGCCATCCATAACGCGCCGAAATCGGTTCAGGCAATCAAAAGTTATAGGTGATCGAAAATCCGTATTCTTGCGCGCGCAAGTGCTCACATATTAGGGTTGTGCGCTGACGCGTAGACCCTGATTTTCTTAGGTTTTTGAGCACAAAATTTTGAATGCTGGGAAAGTTATTAAGAGTCAAAATGTCTGAGAAAGTGTAGGAAATGGACCCCAATTTGGTACACTTCGAAAAAAATAAAATTTGAGCTGAGGGCATGGCGATGTAGGGTAGGGTGGGTCATGCACCGCTGTGTTGGTCAAACCCCCCAAACCCCCTCCATTCCGGAGATACAGGCAAAAATGTTCATAAAATTGCCGAAAAATGTGGTTCTGCATAGGGTCGCACATTTTCAGGTACCACTTCCCACTCGATGCAGCCACCCAAAAGGGGGGTATACCGTTGGGTAGGTGATGCTTCACCCCCTCCAACCGCTGCTCTTCTCTGAGCTCCCATGATTCTGCTAGAAGGCAAAATCCACAGCAAGCGAGGTGCCCAAATTTTGAAAAATCGGCATTTTACCCCCAAAACTCCCTTCCAGTTTTTGCATATATTAAACCGCTTTATATGACCATATACTGACAGAAGTTTCGTCAAAAATTTCGAGGCCAGAGGCAGCCAAACAAACAAAAGTTTGAGTATTTTCGCAATTTGCACTGAAAACGCAATTTTCATTGTTGATTTTGTAGTGTGCTCGTTCATTATATGTGACCAATTTATGCAATTTGGATTCGCCCCGACATGCTGAACAATCATCGATGGAGCGATTCGACGCGGTTTGCACACCTTCATATTTTTTGAAATACATAAACATTGAAAAAAGATGAAGGTTTGCAAACCGCGTCGAATCGCTCCATCGATTGTTCAGCATGTCAGGGCGAATCAAAACTGCATAAATTGGTCACATATAATGAACGAGCACACTACAAAATCAACAATGAAAATTGCGTTTTCAGTGCAAATTGTGAAAATACTCAAACTTTTGTTTGTTTGGCTGCCTCTGGCCTCGAAATTTTTGATGAAACTTCTATATGGCCATATAAAGCGGTGTAACATATGTAGAAACTGGAGGGGACATTTATGTTTTGGGGGTAAAATGCCGATTTTTCAAAATTTGGGCAGCTCGCTTGCTGTGGATTTTGCCTTCTAGCAAAATCGTGGGAGCTCAGAGAAGGGCAGCAGTTGGAGGGGGTGGATCACCAACCCTCACCTACCCAACGGTATACCCTCCTATAGGGTGCATCGAGTGGGAAGTGGTACCCGAAAATGTGCGACCCTATGCAGAACCACATTTTTCGGCAATTTTATAAACATTTTTGCCTGTATCTCCAGAATGGAAGGGGGGTTGGGGGTTTGACCAACACAGGGGTGCATGACCTACCCTACCCTACATCCCCATGCCCTCAGGTCAAATTTTATTTTTTTCAAAGTGTCCGCGATTTCCTACACTTTCTCAGACATTGACTCTTAAAAATAAAAGTTTGCAAACTTGGTCGAATTGCACATCTGGTTGCTTAGAATAAAGAGGCAGTTCTAAATTGCACAAACGTTTAGGATATATAAGTAACAAACGCGAAGTGTTCACAAAACAGAAAACTGGTAAGATTTCGCTTTCAATAGAAAATTTGGCAAAAACACGCCTTTGGGTTGGCTCACTCGGCATGCTGCACGCAGAGCGACGCCACTTGGTCAGTTGGTAGTCCCAGTAGGTCGGAAGAAAATAACAGCCCAGATTTGCGAATTTCCTTTCCAGCGCTGAGAACCTCCAAAAAGTCGACTTTCAGATCGATTTTGGCACCTAAGATCGCTTATCGGCGCTGTGCGGCCGAACCGTAGGTCGCAGCGGCGCGCACGATGCGGCATTCAAAAGAGGACATCGAGGCGGTTATACGTAACTCATATTTCACTTAATTTCGATCGCTTTTTGTTTAGAAACGCTTCCAAAGTTTTGGAACCAAATGGCACAAAAATTGCTTTTCAGTTCTGGGACTGGCCCGCTATGGGGGTGCGAGCTGGAGAGGAGCTGTAATGGAATGAAATTAGCTTCAGGGCAATACCCGTAATCGCAGTCTTCCAGATTTTGAATTTGGGCCTTCTATAAAAACTTTTACGCTGGCCGAAAATCCGCTACAGAAGAAAGCGACTGTTCTCGCGAAAATTCCAAAACCGGCTAAAAACTGGTAACGCCATCTTGTAGTCCGTAAAATCTTCTACTTAGCCCTTAATTTTGATGCAAATTCGCCGGCGCGTTGGCGAGCGGCGCCGAATGCGCAAAACCTAAAGGCTGATTCACAATTAACGGTCTTCCCATCGGTCTCGGTCTCGGTCTTCGCATCGGTCTCGGTCTCGGTCTCGGACTTTTTGACCCATGCCAAATTGACGACGCGTTGCCTCCGGTCTTTCAATGATCTTCGGTTAAATGCGCGCCTGTCAGCGTATTAAAGAGCGTACTGTGGCCCTTGTTTTCGACCTGTTTCATTTTTTATGCGACTTCCGTAGGAAACAAAAAAGCACACGCAGTAGACGACGGGAACGCACTACCACCAGACAAACAGACAGACATTGTGCGGCAGACGCAGACCGCCGCCGCCGCCAGGGGCGCGGACGCCGCTACAGGAGCTGTCGTCAGCGCCGCCGTCGACACCGTTGCCGCTGCTGCCGACGCTTTCGCTGACGGCTGACGCTGCCGCTTTTGCCGACGCTTACAGAAAATGTAGGACAATGCCGTCGAGCCCGTCCACCTTGACGTATGCAATGGCGGCGCAGATTTTCCCGCCGCCGTGTCTTTAGAGACGTGCAGCCATGCCGCCGCCGTTTTTTTTGGATTTTTGGTATAAGAGCAGTCGTCAATTATCCAAGGAGACGGCGCCGCCTCCACCTGTTGAATACGACGCATCGTAAACTCTTCCTTGTTTTCAATTTCGGCTAATTTCCTAGTCGCTTTACGCTTATGCGAATACCGACAAATTCTTTGAGGGTGACGGCTATAGTAAAGCGTGACTACGGTAGCGCGCGCGTTCAACACGAGTTCAATGAAGACCGATGAAGACCGGAGCAAATGTTCAAAGTTCCCAACATCGTCGGTCTCGGTCTCGGTCTCGGTCTTCGCATCGGTCTTGGCTGTTTAGCATAGGAAGACCGAGACCGAGACCGAGACCGATGGGAAGACCGTTAATTGTGAATCAGCCTTAAACGGGATAATCGGCCGAGTGGCACCCCCCCCCCTGGTCTAGATGCTAACATGCTTGTGCATACTTAGAGGTACCTACTACCTATCCATTTCAGAATTGCGTTTGGTGGCAGTGGACTACTTTTGACGGTATTTGGAAACCTGATTGGGCCCTTCTATATCAATTCTATTCTTGCATTGGAGTTAGCCCTTCAGGCTGTACGAGCCAAAGCAAGTGGTCTGACGTTTATGGTCATGTCACTGCTCATGGTAGCCATCTCACTGTTGTACCCATTCGGTGCACTCTGGATTGGCAGTTGGGCTGCACTGCCCCTCACACTGGGAGGAATTGGTTGCTTCGTATTCACATATCTCTACTTGCCAGAAACCCGAGGAAAGACTCTGAATGAAGTTGTGAAGACTTGGATCCCAGATGATCAAGACATACAGCTTCCAAAGTGTAAAATAAACCACAGAGACTAAACGCAAGCAAGAAACAGAACAGCATGTGACTGTGAAAAATCAAGTGAAACAGTAAGTATTTAGAGTGCCAGCCAACTGAATTCAAGATCAGAAGCCACACATGCTACTGAATGCTACGGTATGAAGAGCGTCGCAAGGGGACGAGAGATGTAGCCAGGGGACAAGGGGGCGCTCGCCCCTCCCAAACCCAGACTGAAATAGTGGGGTACCAATCTTCAAAAAAACTTTAACGAAAAGAAAACGGTAAATATTCTCCTTTTTGCATCCATTCCTTTAGCAGCCCTCCTTAGTCTTTGAGCCTTTAACCGGACCACGCGCATCTGATCCACTGGGCTCGTTCTGACGAAGGCCCCCCTGTGGACAGCCAATTCTTGTCAACGGTAGGGCCCGAAACAAGAATTGGCTCTGCCAGACGGGAAATAATCGTTATTTACTTCGCTAATTTATTATATTTTTTTAGGCTTGCAGATGGCTTCTTGCATGGTTCATTCTCTATTGCTATATCATTTCGCACTTTATATTTGGACAGTGGGCATGATTGGAAGTGGCAGGGGCTTGCAAGGCTACATTTTCATATACAGGGTGGACCACGGTGCAACAACCAACTGTTTGCATGGTGCAGTACGATGCAACATTGCTCGCGACTTGTTCTTCCACTGGCCCACGGTCACCTGTAGTCGTAAATGCCGTCATGCCAGACACACCAGGGGAATCTACGACTGTGACTAGGGCGTGCGCCGACCTACACGGGAGCCCACCCGACGTCTGCCCCAAACAGTGTATGCTTCTTCAATGTATATTTCGTGACGTCGTGATGGACAGGTAATAAAACCACGTGAGTGAAAGGGACACCTTCGACAGACTGCTTGATGGACAGTCGTTTTTGTCGGCTGAAATCTCAACCATGATAGGACGGCCTCTCGGTGTCAGCAGACGCAGTAGCACAAATCTAACGATCAGTATGTTCGGCATCTTTAGTTGCAACTTTCTCGGTTTTTCTTCCGCTTTCTCGGTTCAACGTCGCGGTTGTTATTCGCGCTCGGGTCCAGTCAGCAGTTGAGTAAGTCCGTTTAGCACTTCGGGCCACATCCGCCGAACGGGCGCGCCGACGCCGACCGACTGTCACCACAGATAACAACAGCCGTTACTGTCCGTCGCGCGCCTAGACTGGTCGGTGATACAAGCGGGGCGGGCGCTAGGCTCCTTCAGCACTGCGCGCACACGCTCCTCGCCGCTCACTGCTCGCTTGCTCGCTCGGCTGGGACGCACGCACGCACGCGCACCAACGCACACGGACGGACGGACGGAGGCAAAGTCGACGAGCAGCGAACATGAAAACTGGACCGATTTTGGTGCCGCTCGCGGCCGCCGCCCTGCTGCTCACAACGCTCTGCAGCGCCGACGGTTCGGCGTTCATGTTGCTGTTCCGTAAGCATTATCCGAATAAAAACAATATTTGCATGTGAAGGCATTGACACTCGGACGCAGCTGTGCCAGAATCAAAAGGAAAGCCGGGGCTGCACGTGTCACAAGAGCCACAAGAAGCTCTCCTGCACCAAGTCCGACCTCGACACTCTCGACTTGAAGCTCGGAGACAAGTACATTGACAACACTAATGTTGTCAAATTGAAATTTGTCGACGGCGAGCTGCGAAAACTAGAGAAGGTTATTCGACAACGATTTGTCACTATTTTACAATTACAATGTATTCAATGCAGTTCATACACTTGCTTCGCATTTCAACATATGTTTAGCGGAACTCATTGCGTTTAGGGCAAGGTTCTGCACGGCTTCGAGATCCACCTAGAAGAGATGGACTTGTCGAGGAACAAGATCGACCGCATCGACGCTGGCACGTTCGACTTGATGACTCATCTGAACGCACTGCAGCTCAACGAGAACAAGTTGACGGAGAGGGGTCTGGACGAGGTCTTCACGGAGCACATGGACGGACTACGGAAGCTCGAGCTGCGAGGCAACAGAATCGGAACGGTCACCGACCTCATGTTCCGCCACTTGGAGAGCTTGGAGAGTCTGGACCTGGACGATAACCCCATTGAGAAGATCGAGGAGACCGCCTTCGACAAGCTCAAGTCACTCAAGGAGCTCAGTCTAGACAACACCCGCATCGCCGCCGTGCCCGACAACGTCTTCAGACACCTCTCGTATAAATTGCATGCACATTTTGCTTGCCCTTCAGACCATACATGTCCTTTCACGCTTGCTTCTTTTAATTTGCTTTATTGCATACTCGATCGGACGCGCAACAATTTTCAGTTCGCTACTGCACCTGTCGATGCGCTTCGGCAAGATCCAGCACATGCCGATGCTGGGCGCGATGGCGAGTCTTGAGCAGTTGGACATGAGCGGCAATCCAATAGCCGAGTTCCACAACCACGACTTCCGCGGTCTCGTCCACCTGAAGGCGCTGCGTCTCACGCACCTGCCCGAGCTGTGGGGCGTCGCCGACTGCTCCTTCTGCGGGCTCACGCAGCTCGAGAAGCTCTACCTCAGCGACAACCCCAAGCTCAGGGTCATCGACTGGGACGCGTTTGGCCACAAGAACCAATACCTTAAGGTGGCGGACGCGCGGCGAACCGCTCAGTGGTGGTGCTGCACGTCTGGGCGATGCGCGCGTCGTGCAGGCGGACTCGCTCGAGGTGGACATCTCGAACAACGTGCTCGACTCCATCGACGTGGAGCTGCTGCCCTGGGACAAGGTGCGCAAGTTTAAGGCGGCCGGCAACCCGTGGCACTGCGACTGCGAGCTCACCTTCTTCTTCGAGAGCAAGCTCAAGCTCGACGACGAGCCCATGTACGCAGGCTACGGGCCGGGTGTCCCTTCCCTTGCCCCGTCGTCCTTGGCCAGTCAGTGGCTGCGCCGCGTTGTTCAGCTGCAAGACGCCGTACGACGTGCGCGACTCGAAGCTCATGTCGCTGTCGGCGGCACAGATGCCCTGCGACGCGGACACGCCGTCGACGCGTCGCGTCTTCGTCCTCGTCGCCCTGCTCGTCGTCGTCGCCGCCGCCTTCGTCTTCTGCTGGTACAAGTGGCGAGGAAGGTCGGTACTCCGCCAGCGCGTCCTCGTCACCATCGACACTCGGCCCCAACGCGCGCCCGACGATTCAGCGCCGATGACGGGAAAGCCGGTCGCTGCTGCGGCTTGTTCGGGAAGCCGAAGCTGCCCCAGTACGCCTACAGGAACCTGTACCGAAACGAGAGAGAGGACATTGTGCGCCGCGGCTCGTCTTGCTTTGGCCCGTTGAATATTCGAAGGTGCACGCGGTCGGTCGCTGCAGATGAGCAACGCGAACGCGGGCACGATCGACGAGCTCTACGGGGGCGAGGGCGGCGACTTCAGCGTCGACAACCGCGACCCACGCCAAGCGCAGAGGCGCACCGACGTCGTCCTGCCCGAAGAAGTCTAACGCGATTCCTGTCTCATAATTCGAGCTTCTTTCTTTGACGTTATTTCAACACTCTATCGTCGTTCTAGCCCACTCGCTCGCGCGCAAACGGTGATCGAAATGTTCGCTTTAAGAGGAGGTTCCTCTTGTTGAGCAACACTGTCCTCCTTTTACTCCGAGTAGAATAATTCAATAATACATAATAAAAAACATCAAATTTCAATAAATTCTTGCTGTTTAAACAATTTAATGAACCAAATTGAATAGGCGTGACTACACACATTCCGACCCGAGCTTCCTTTCCGCTCGATGCCTAAAACTGAAACATGAAGGAGACGCTGCTCTCCAAAGATTGAGAGCTTGAAGAATTGTAGCGCGGTGCGCTGTAGAGAGCACCACGTGTATTCAATGAATTTCACACGTGGCGTCTGTGTCTGACCCAGTGATGACATATTCGTTGTGATTTGCGCTCGAAGCAATCCATTCATCGTGTGCTCGTCATATTGTTTTCCCAATCGCATGCGAACGTCTGCTCAATTAGCGTCGAGTGCCCAGAACGATCCGGAGTCGCGATGACGACGTGCTAATTCGCTCGATTGAACACCCAGGCCGCTTTGCTTGAGGGACCGACCCGGACTAACGATATTTGCTCGGAGCTCGCGCCACCCAGGTGCGATTCAGCAGATTGCTGCATTTGCTACACAGTATCCAAAGCGACAACACAATGCTCTGGAGTGCATCTACCGTACTAGCTTTGACGCTCGCTTACCTATCCCTACACACCAAATCAGAAGATGTCAAACAATGTAAGCCAGTTGCTTTTCTTTTCTTACCTTATAAATGAAGATCCGTTCGGCGGAGTTTGCAGTATCGTTCGTCCAACGCAGATGGCAGAACCTCGAGCCGCATGGAACCAATCTTGAGGTTATGAAGATTGACTTTAAATATTGTTCACTGTGCTAAATAGGTGCAGCGCCAATCATGTCCTTGCGTTTCCCTGAGACTTGAGACTGCGTGCTTGTACACTAGGCACTCCACATTGCGACATGTCAAGTTAAACTTTTCAAATGTGTCCCTTTTGTACTGCAAACGTGGGCGTTGCGCGTTGTAAACTGTTGTCGTTGTTTGTGAAGAAGTGACACTACAGCTTCTGTAGTCTCAGGTTCTTCTGTCATTCCAGGATCGCTTCGCGACTGCGTCAGCCGACGACTGCTACGAGGCGTGTGGGGCGCACGGCAGCGTCTGCGCAGCCTGGCTTGGCTTTTCACGGCAGTCAAAGAGGGAACTCGCTACTGCGACCTCCTTCCTCTTCAACGTCACCACAGCGGCAAGGACCGAGGGGGATGAGTTGGGCGAGCTGGATGAGAAGAGCAAAAAGCCTAACACGAGCAGGAATAATATGACGCGCCGAAAGGACGATTCACGCCAATACGTGGTGTCCGCCAGAGCAGGTGGACAAGAGGCGCCGGTCGACACGGTCACACTTGCCCGCACACGAGTTTAGACCACGATCCAAGCGCCATGCCTCCCTGCTTTGAGCCGCTGCCTCAAACGCCGCTGCGGACTCTCTGCCTCGACCCAGGGCCTCTAGACTTTATGGAGCACTTGGTAGTGGTTCTCCGGATGTATTGAGAACGATAGGAAAGGAACTACTGACCGTGAATGCAGTGAGAATTCAGGAGCGCTGCATGCACGTGCTTCAGAGCGCTGCATATGCATCAACGACAAATGTGCTAAATTTTGCACCCTTCTATAGATCGTCTGATTGCAGGATCGCTTGTCTCAGTTCAAAGGAGCGAACTCATAACATGGACTTGATTTCCGCGTCTTTTGACCTGATTCCGTCTACGCGAATGAAGAACTCGTCAGAAGAATGGTTTGCCTTAAATAATTGACAACAAGCGGGGTCACCTTGAACGTGTCGTTCCGTAGACATCAATAATATTGGAAATTTGGCTTAAAGAGTAGGCAATACATATGCGAATCGTAGTTCACCGCTGAGAGGAGCCGCTGCATTGAGCTACAATAACAACATGATGAAGTTGAGCAGAAGGACTGAGTCGCATACAAGAACAATTACACGCACCATGCACCATGGCGCACCACGCACCACGCACCATGGCGCAGCCTGTAGCTGAAATATTTAGACTGAGCTCGGCGAATGGGTGAGCGTGATCGGTGTGGTCAAGGCGGACGCTTCAAACGTGTCCACGCCCGTGGTGGCCGAGCAGCTGCGCTACGTCGCGTCCGCGGGCCTGGCGGAGACGGAGGCGCTGCGGACGCTGCCCGTCCACAGGGACCGCATACAGCTGAGACGGACGACGGCGACGGAGATGGCGATGGAACGCACGGGCGACGGGACGGCGCTCGAGTGGTTCTGGAGGGACTGCGACTCCGAAGAAGACAACACCGGTGCCGCCATAGAGGCGATCGTGCACGGTGCGTACACGCAGCGTCGAGCAGGCATACAAATTGCGCTTTTTCAGTAAGTAACAGTCGTAAAATACAGATTACCCTATACATGTGCAGGGATTTTACAAAGCACGCATTGTGTATACACACTGCATAATGTAGACGCTGTAAGGAGCACTCCAGCGCTTCAGTTTCATTGGATTCGCCATGTCATGCAAGCGCAAGCAGAGTCGCGTCTGTTCCTTTGCAGAGCGCTGTCTCCCGGCTCGAACCTCGGGTCCAGTGCCGAGCCTCTTCGACCTGCGTCAGCATGGCGCGCGTTTGCGCGCCTTGGGCGCCGAGCACACATGCGCTGGCCGCAACTGGCCAGGCTGGGAGGCGCAGCGCGCGCTGGAGTGCGCGTCTCGTTGCGTGCTCAGCGCGCGCTGCGGAGGCTTCGCTCACAGCGCCCAGCTGCGTCGCTGTCTCTTCTACGACGACGAAGACGCGCAGACGGGCATGCTGGCCGACCACCGCTACGACCTCTACTGGGCCAGACTGTGACCGACGAGTCAACTACAAGTATAGTTGTTGTGTCGATGACACTGACAGTATCAAATACCCCCTTTCAAAAAACGAGCGCATCAAGCCGTTGCCGAAATAAAAGCACATACACAACACATGGACAGCACACTGGTGAAAATGAAATTAACCATTAAATGGGGAAAAAGTGGAAGGAAAAACATCAGCGAAAAGTCTGTGCAATTTTTGATAAAATTTGTATCAACGCTCAAAATGTTTCTGTTGAAAGCATTGAGTAAGTGATATTGAATTGAAATGAGTAAGAAAGTAAGTAAGGAGAGGTTGAAATAATTGTCCCTTGGGCACTATTTCAGGATTTGGCGTACTCAGTACATGACGCTGCGTTCTGGGCTCAACAAGTTCCATCACTACTCGGAGTTGGAATTCGATGGTCAGGTCGGTCGACTAGGACAGCGGGCATCGGCGACGGGTGGCAGGCGATTGCGCAAGGTGCTGTTGGATCGCGCGCCGGCGACCGTGCTCGTCGTGCTCCACTGGACGCCGGCGCCGCGACAACGAAGGAGCGCGCCGCATCGCTGGCGGAGAGTGGCCGAGCAGAGGAGCAGCGCGTATGGGTTGTGGCAGACGAAGAGGTCTTGCTGGAGAGCGAGCAGCCACTGCCAGCGGTCCGTCTCGCGCGACACGGCCACCAGCAGGCCGGTGGTCGTGAAGAGGACGCAGCACGCGACGCTCGCCAGCGCGCAACCCGCCAACTTCAGCTCCAGCAGCTCCGTCGCGCTCCACGAACCCGCGAGTCGCGATCGGCGAGACACTACCTGAGGACCAGGTGGGTGTAAACACGCATGCACATTGAAGTACGACCAATCTCATCGCATCAGGGGCATCGATTCGAGCAGGTGACCTCACCAGGTGGAAAAACATGCCGACGTATAGAGCGGTCACTGCGAGGGTGGTGAAGAGGACGACGCTGCCGGCGAGGGGGCGGGCGAACGCGTATCGAGTTGGCTCGAAGTAGACGCCGACGTAGCTCGAGTTGGCCAGGCGATAGAAGAAGCGTCTCTCGGGAGCGACGAACGGCACCAGTAGGACAGGAGGCAACCACTGGACCAGCAAGCAGGCGCACACCGTCTTTGTCGTCCAGATCTGAGCAGCGCGCGACCCTACCAACACCAGAGCAAGCATTTCCGCGTCGCAAGGTCGACGCACCCGATTGTAGCGCAGTGGCATGACGACAGCGGTGAAGCGATTCGTGCAAATGATGAAAATGCCGATGAGCTGAGTGAGGACCAGTTCAGCCCCCAGTGCAGCGCCGTACCTCGCCCAGAACTAAACGAAGAGACGAACGACACTTGTTGACCAGGGCAAGCGACAGTGAACGAACAGAACCGGGTCGAGCGTGGCGAACTCGTCGTAGAGCCAGCCCCAGACGCGCAGTTTGGCGGCGAGCCAGGAGCGGAGGAACTCGAGGCCGTCGGCGAGGCCCATAGAGAGCGTCAGCGTGAAATAGGCCGCCGCAGCGCCTCCTCGCCCGCGCGCCGACCCGCGACGACGGCGGCCAGCACGAGCGCGTACAGGAACATCGACAGCGTCGTCAGCGCCAACGAGGCGCACATCTGCGCGCCGAACGCGTCCGACGCGCACGACATCCCCCGTCGGTCTGAGCGTTCTGAGAAAACTGTTGAGTTTCCTACTATTTGCGGTTAAAAACACTTGTTGACTTCGCAAGCAACAAACAGGTGAAATCTGCATCGGCAGCTGGGAAAATTTGATTACAATCAACTGGCTAGCGAGATGGATACTACAGTATACACGTACCTATGTACAGATTTGTTATTGTTGTTTCAACGGAGCATTCTCAGCACAATCTAACGACACATGTTGCTGATGAGTCACTTCCGAAAACTATTCAGCGGGTGTCATGAGTTGCAAGCGGTTAGGGTCAAGGTCAAGTTAAGGGAACAATAATGGAGCGTCAAATCATGTAAACAAACTTGCACCGCGATTTTGTTGTGATTTTGTTTGAATTGATCTTGTTCTTGTTCCTCTTCTCGTGCTGTGTTTCTCGTCTCCAGTCTTCTTTTGCCTTGAAACGTTGCTCAGTGGGTGGGGGAGTACGGTTGGAGCGACGCAGGCCGCGCATGGGGTCTCCGGGTCGGCGGGAGGCAGTCGTCGTCACGGTCGCCCTAGTCGGAGTGGGGGGGGGGGGGCTGATTAGTCAGCCTTTGACGTTTGACCGCGCTCAGCGGGGTGGACGCGACGGCGATTCGCTTTGATGGACAGAGCGCCAGGGCTAACAAGTGTTAGCCGCCCGTCGTCCGGCCCTGCCAATTCCAGCACAGCGCGGTGGACATCGACAAGCGGCCAATAATGCTTCAAATTAAAGCCGGACTCGAGGCGGGCTGGCACCGCCTCCTGGCTTCGTGCGGCCCAAGCGCCGCCACGTCTGCGCAAACAGACAAGTTGACGCCGGCGCGGTCCACCAAAGGCTCGTCCACTCCGGCGCTGATTAGGTTTGGCGGTGCCGACGCCGCTCCAGCCTCCCTTCTCGCCCCTTCTCTTTCCCCCTACAAATGGACGAATGTTTGACCGGTACCAATTCTGCTTCCGCCGTCTTCTAGGTTTCGGTTCGCATAGGATCGCTTGTCAATGCTGTGTGCGTTCGCTGCCTCTGTCGGAGGCGAAGCGCTTCAAGAATTATTTAGCGCGATTCGAAGTCGAATTCGAAAGTCGAAACTGGGGGGGACCGTTAATTGGCGCCGGTGCACAACTCGAGAGACGTGAGAAACACTCTCTCTTGTCGTCCTTCTCTCTCGAGTGCGGGCGCGTCTTACCGGCGAGTGGGCCCTCGCCAAGCCGCCTAGCCCTAGCCAGTGGCGGATTGGTCGTGTGCGCTCTTGACTTGACGCGAGCGCCACGTCTGACGGCGCCGTAGCAATCTCGAATATGCAGTGCCGTCCAGAAAAAGCTCCGCGCCGCTCGCGCGACGCCGCCGCCGCCGCCGCCGGCGGAGCCTAGAAATTTCTTGAGCGACCGCGAAGATGCCGGCGGACGGCGTTTAGGGCGGCGAAACTGTTAGCTGGCTGCTAGACCGCGTGTTCTCGACGCGATAATGTTCGGCCGGCTCTTCATTAAAAGTCGTCTCCGGCAGACGCGAAAAAAGTCGACGGCAATGACGTCCCTGGAGACTCCACGTCGCGCGCCGCCTTTTAGCCGGCGGTGTCCGGTTGCGCGCCACAACAGCCCGTAGTCGGTCGTCGTACAATACCTGGCTTTTAGCTTCAAGAAATCCGATTTCTTGCCAGCTAAAACGCCGACCCTCCTCGTCGATACGTGTCACTTCTCGTTTGGCGTAACGGTGTCTCGGCGGGATTGCGCGCGCGCACACGCTTGTCACTGACCATCGAGGCCGACGCTGCTGCCTCCTCTCCTCCGGATTTTGTCCGGATCAGCAGCCTCCACCCCAACCCAGTATTTGCCTTGCAGTGGCCCAAGCTGCTTCAGCGTAAGCCCTAGAAGATTAGAACGACAGCACACACACACACACATACACTGCCTTTTTTCGGCGGCGTTCTCTCCGTCTTTCATAAAGTGTAGTGAGTCCATGAGTACGTACTTCAATTGGTACCGCGTTTCCTAGTCATGCATGCGTGAGTAGAGTACACTTGTGTCTTGGGCCTGTCCCGACTTGCATAACACTAGCCGTTGAACCGTAACCTTGAAAATATTCAAACGCTGAAATTTGCATACTGTGTATTTTCTTGAAGAAAAGGGCTACACGGAGTGGAGACCGTTACAGTAGGGTTGCGTCAGCGTAATTGTTTTCAACACGCACGAAAATGTGATCTTCTTTAGGCGTTGGCTGTAATCATCGTTGGCTGTAATCTTGCCGTGACCGCTCCCATATTAGGCAATTGGCACTGTCAGCGTCTCATAATGGCGCATTGTTGGTGATGTGCCTACTCCTTCGTCGTTCTCTTGGCCGCTACACAGCTGAAGACACATTCACCGCGGCGGCGGGTGCGTAAGACGCGGGAACAGGGACCAGGGCCACGGGAAGCCGGTATTAGGGATGCGCCACTAGACATCTGTCCCCGTCCCGGCCATTGTCCGCTTGTTTCTCGCCTCAGCGGCTGCGTGACGGCGAGCGCGCCCCGTTCTCGTTTAGGCCACTTGAGGCTAAGACCGACCCCCGCAGAGTTATTGCCGCGTCGTCGTCGCTCGCTACACCAGCATCCTCCGTTATTAGGCGAAACGCGCCCCCGGCCCCAAAAACACAATAAGCACAGAAAAAACGCAGAAAACAAAAACCAGCGACCCCCAAACACCCCAACCCCAAAAAAAAAAATCACCCCCCCCCCCCCAAAAAACAAATAAAAAAAAAAAAACCACACCCCCAGAAGAAAAAATTAATTTGCTGATTTTGTCATCGACTGCCGGATTACTCATTACGGTGGCGTTGTGTTTTTTGCGTGTGGCCCATTTTAGCTGCGTCATTTTTTTTTTGAAGTTGATAAATGTTGAGTCAGCTTTCTGGAACTAATCAAATCTTTGTCTTGCGAGTGGGTGGATGAGCCTGCGCGCGCGCAGAGTTGTTTATTCAGCGATATCTGTGAGCCGCTTGACCGAAGAGGTCCAGTCATCGTACGTGGCGTGGAGAAATGACAGCAGGGCAAGCAGACGCGGCCGGGAGGAGACGGGTTGGCAGTGCTCGACCACGACCATTTGCTGATAGGGCCAAGGAGGCTGGTCGGAAATTGAATTTTCTCCTCGCTCTCGACGCACCCTCGGGGCGTACGCATTTGTTCCGGCGGTCAGCGCGAAAGTCTCGCTTTATCGGCCGCGGCGCAGGAATCGGTCCGCTCGCGGCCGAGTGTGGAGGAGAGGAGAAGGCAAAACTTTTCTCAGCTCTGGCTTAATGAGTCGCCTTTCCGTGCCTTCGTTGTCTGTCGCCGCGGCGCCGCCAGGAATCGCGCGGCTATCGACGACGCGCGGCCGGGAATTGGCGCGCTCGTCCCGCCGGGCCAATCAGATCCGGCGCCGGTCCGCCGGCCGTCGTCGTCGCCGTCGTTGAGGAATTGATTTCTTCGTCTGAGCATCCTTCCAGCCCCCCCCCCGCCCCTTCGTCCCATTCGGCAAGTCTACTTGTGTCTGTGGGGCCGCGTACGCACTACGCCACGCCACTCGTCGGCGCCTCTAAGCGGTCAACAAAGCGTTCAGCTGGAAATACTGGTTGTAAATTTTATGGAGACCTTCTTCGCCCTCTGCCAACCAGCCAACTCCCTCCGCTGCTCGTGTACTACTCGCGGCCCTTATGGGGGTTTGTATCGCCCTGGGATGCTGCTGGCCGCCCGGCCGGGCACACATCTGGCGTGGGGCGTCGCTTGGACTAGACAAAGAAAGAAATTTTTAAGGCCCGCTTCGAGGATTAGCCAGCTTGTTCCGTCGTCGTCGTCTGGCACCGCAAATTGCTTGTCTGACGCTGAACCAATTCGACGGCTCGTCGCCGCGATTGCGTGGCGCATTATTGCGCGCGTGCGTAGTACCGTAGCGAGCGTATGCGGAGAGATTTTGTCGACTTGCCTCCTCTGCAATTCTAGCCTGTCGCGCTCGCCGCAGCCGCCCTCTCTACTTTCCCTATTCCCCCATTGTCATCGCTTGTCGGCGGTCCCTTTTTGTCGATTAATCCCAGCGTTGGGCGGCGTCCTAATTTGGCCTTTTGGCGCCCTCTCGGCCGCGCGGCACGCGCCGACCGACCGTCGGTGTCGACAGAAGCCGCGACGGAGGCTCGTCGTCGTAAACCGATCACTTACTCGCCCTCGGGCCACTGGCGCGTCGCGAACCGTTGTGCTCGCGCTCGCGCGCCGCCGCCTTGTCTCTCGATTGGTTGGAGGAGGAGAGGCCTCCCTGCGCCTGTTTGCGTCGGCGGCCGCCCTTTGTCGCGCTCGGAGGGGTCGCGCAGCTCGTGTTTGAGTTGCCATACCGCATCCGGCGATCGGAGCTTGCTGCGGCGGTCACTCCGACGGCTGCTGCTCAGCACCGCGATCCCTCCTCCGTTGTTTGCCCGAGCCACTCAACCCCAAGCTCGTTATAGAGTTCCTCAGCTGGACTGGGACATTGCGGTGGTCGGCGGCTGGCCGCTGGGTCTCTCTCTTTCTTTCTGTCCGTGTATGTAGCTCCACCTCAGTGGCCGCCGACCATTGGACGCGCCGCAGATAGGCGCAGCGCAGGCAGCTTTTCCTGATAAATGACCGACACATGTCACGGGCGCTGCCGTTGGCTTTTGGACCCGTAGCTGCCGTCGAGATTGCCAAAGTCATTGATCGGCAGGAGCGCCCGCGATAGAGGTAGGCGGCGCGGCGCGCGCTGCCACTAGTGGCTTCGACCGTTCGAAATTAGCACCTATGGCGCTGGCACGTCAGCCGGCTGCCCAGTCGCCGGTCGCCGTGTCCGCAGCGCGCTGCCCTCTCATAAACAGCAACTGACAGGCGCGTACCTCAGACGTTTCTCTCAGCCTTATAAGCGCTTTCGGATAGATACGCTCTCCGCCGGCCAAGTGGCTCCTCGCACTACTGCCAAGGGGATCGAGTTCGCTTCGCTTCTTCTCTCTGGGCCAATTAGCTTCTTTGGTGGAGTGGCGCGGCTGCAGGATTCGACACGTCGACTCTTCGTCCGTTTCTTGTTTGCGAGCGGCACGTCTGGGAGAGACGACTGGTGCCCAAGTGAGATGTGGTGCTGCTGCTGCAGCTGGTGGAGCCTGGTCCTCCTGGCCGCTGCGACCGCCCTCGGAGGTGGGGGGCTGGCTGGCTCAGACGCCTTCCTTGCTGACGCACTCGGCAATTGTGGCCCTCGTCGTGCGGTTGCAGAGGGCGCCGGCTTCGTGGAGCGTCCCTCGAACGTGTCGGCGGTGGTGGGCTCGCGAGTGACGCTGCGCTGCAGCGTGCCCAGCGCCGAGCAGACGGTCTTCTGGAAGGCCGAGGGCGAGTACCTCTTCCCCTTGGGACACAGCGACGTCAGCGGACACGAACGCTACAAGCTGCGGAAACAAGCCGCTCTAGGGCAACTGCATCTGGAGATCAGCGACGTGAGTGGGCTCTTCGCATGCGAAGATTGGTCCATTGCTTGGCGAGATTGCTAATTGCTGTTCGACCGTTTGTACGCGTTCGTGAACGAATGCCTTGCGGCCGGTTCCAGGTGCAACTCGAGGACGACAAGACGTTCGAGTGCGGGACCGTGTCCGAGTCGGCCTCTGCCCGTGTCACGGTCATAGGTCGGTATGGCGGGCCTAGAATTTACGGAGTAGAAGAGCCCCATTGATTTCAGTGCCACCGACGGAGCTGACGTTGACGCCGCCAGTGGAGAACGAGCTGTTGCACCTCAAAGAGGGTGAAACCGCTCGAATCGAGTGTCGACTGGGCGCCGCGAAGCCTGTGGGCGCGGCCGTCTGGCTCAAAGGCGGCCAGCGGATTCCAGAAGGTATATACTGGCGGTTTGCGTGCCTGATACTAGGAAATGGATGGTTGTGCATGCGCGTAGGGAGCATGGCTCGCTACACGGTGGTCTCGCCGCAAGAGAAACTCTCGTCGGCGGTGGGCACACTGCTGCTGAAGGGCGAGAAGGGCCTGGACGGCGCCCGCTTCGAATGCCGGGGCGCGCATCAGGAGACGAGTCAGCGATTCTCTGAGGAATTTCGTCTCAGCGTCACATGTGAGGAGGAGTTGACATTGACTCTCTTTCTTCTGAACGCGCGCTCTGTTGCTGCAGATCAGTCGGGCGAACCCCAGATCCAGGGCTTCGCCAACTCGGAGGCCGTCCAAAAGGTGCGCGCCGGCACCGAGGTGACGCTCGGCTGCCGCGTGGCCAACGGCAATCCCCAGCCCGTGCTGCAGCTCTCCAAGGGCGCCACCATACTCAGTACCAACACCGAGAACTTGGAGCAGGTTGGTTTTCTTCCTGGCGGCGTTTCAAGATGCCCCCCACACACACGCACGCACGCACGCACGCACGCACGCACGTACGCACGCACGCACGCACGCACACATACACACACACACACACACACACACACACACACACACACACACACACACACACACACACACACACACACACACACACACACACAATCCCACCTGGGGGGCGGCGTTGCAGCACTCGGAGGTGTCTAAGCGAGTGCGAATCAGGGCCGACGACAACGGCGTCGAGATCAAGTGCCAGGCCTCCACTCCCGGCTTCGACGTCAAGCGCACCGCTGCCGTCAAGCTGCAAGTCTACTGTGCGTGAACAGTTTTGGCGTTTCACTCTCAAGTCTCACGGGTTTTTGTGCACTCGTTGAGTCTTAGCAGAGGTGTAGTGTGTAGTGTAGTTGCTGGTAATTGGGGGGGGGGCTATTTCAACAAAAAGTGCTGCTCCCTAGAACATGCTTCACGACAGAGTGAGAAGGGAGCACATTCTAAAAGTGAGAGAGGAGGCGTCCCGCTATTTGTGTAGGTAGGTTGGCCCAAAATGGGGGGGGGGGCAGTCTCTGTATCGTATCTGTACCCAGTGACACGTGTGCATTGAGTGGGGCATTGGGCACGTAGTGTCGAGCGAAACGGGCCCATCGCGTGCCGTTCAGACCCTCCAAGGTCGGCGAAGCTCGTGGACATGGCGAGCAGCGTTCTGGCGGGCGAGGAGTTGACTGTCAAGTGTGAGAGCGGCGCGTCCAACCCGGCGGCCAACATTAGCATCGTCGTCCTGGGCAACACGTACCCGCCCAAGGGGAGCGTCGCCCCAGTCGGCGCCCACGGTCGGTGACTGCTGCATGCACACTTTTTTGTCATAGTTCGGTTGAGATTGTGTGTGTGTGTGTGTGTGTGTGTGGTACGTAATGGAATGGAAGCGATCGACACTCGGCGCGCACTTTACTCAGACTGGCCGCCGGCGACAGTGAGAACGGGAACGCCGTCTCGTGCGCTTTGTCTTCCACCTTCAATTACTCGTAGGTCGCTAAATGCGAAGGGTGCGACAGTGGTCGGGCGCCTTTGACTCCGCCTTTGACTCTACCTACCTTTGACTCCGCTTTTCTTGATCTTCTCCTTGAGAAAGTGCAGGCTCTTCATCTTGTCTTCCTGGCCGTCCCTCTGGCCTGGCCGGCCTGTCGACGGGGCCCCTGCCCCCTGGTCGTTGTGGAGCGTGGCCGCTCTGTCGATCTCACTGTCGCTCTGCTGCTTCTCGCGTCTCTCGCGGTCGGTGTCGTCGTCGTCGGCGGCGGCGCTCATGAGCTCGTCGGCCTTGTCGATGGCGCCCTTGAGCTCCTTGATGGCCGACCTGCCCGCCTTGGCCGCGTTCTCGCCATGGTACAGCACCTTCTGCTGCACCCTTTCGCCCAGACGACTGAACTCGTCGCTCAGCTCCGCCAGATCGCCTGTGGTGCAAGCACGGGACGATAGCAATATATGGCTACCGTATGCACTCTATTTAAGACACGGTACAGTCCTGTGTCTGTTGCCCTGTTGACCAAGCGGTACCTACCAAAAATGCTGCGCCTCTCCCGACTCAAGCCTGTGTTCACGTATCCGCCCAATGCAGCGCTGTCGACCACGACTAAAGTGATTTGTTTATATGCGATGCTAAGGAACAAACAACCGCTTTTACCACAACTATACAACAGCAGTATTGCCACAGCACTGCCGACAGAACTGCGTAAGACCATGTTTGACCGGACTGTCTATTTATCCTGCAAGAGTGGCTTCTGTGTGGTGTGCTGTGTTGCTTTCTCCGTGGAATTCTCATCACTGCTTTGTATTCATCACGGGCTGTTTAGTCTATGTATTCTGTTAGCAGATTTGCTCAATATGTAGTCGTTGAACATACTGTAATCAGTTCGTGTGTGATTCTCTGCTATTGCGATCTTTGCATCAACGTGTGGGTCCCTTGTTTCGCAGTCAGGGTACGTCCCCTTTGACGTCCGATCACAGCGGCTTATTCGGAAGGGCGGGCGCGACTGCTTTTATTCAACTGCTTTGGCTCAATCACGTTTGTTGTGGCGGCGCTCAGCTTCTTGCGTTTTTGAGTCGCCATTGACGGAACTCCCCGCTGGTGCACCACCAGCTGGGTGAATCTTCTTTGCCTGCGACTGACCACCACTCTCGCGTGGCCGTTGCCGCTCCGCTTTGTTGCCAGCATCCTCGGCCTTCCCTTCACGTTTCTGCTTGCTCGAGCGGCCACTGCTCGCCTCTTCGCCCTCCTCCACCTCCTCCTCCTCCTCCTCCTCCTTGCCCGCTTCTTCAACCTTGGTCGGCGCGGTGTCTTTGTGAGTCGCGGCCGTCTTCTTCGGACTCCCTTCCTGACCAGTCTTGGATTGACGTTGAGGGGCGCGTCGTTCTCGAGCCGATGAGCCTGCCATGTCCAGGCTGGGCCCAGTCGTGGCCTCCTCGGCCAGCACCTCCTCCTCGTCTTCCTCCACTGCTCTGGAGGCTCCCCCGGCAGAGGCGCTCGTAGAGGAATCTCTCTTCAGTTGACGCCGAACTTCCTCTGGCACCTAAATTAGGTTGGGCGCTAGTTCGTGTTACGTAGAATACTAGAGCCAACATCCTCGAGGGCGACTTTCTTGAACTGCGCGCTTGCACATGAGAACTGCAGGAGGAAAGTAGCGAATAGCGTCAGTAAAACAAAGCTGTTCATCGTTGAACGAACGTATGGAGAAACGAAGTGCAACAACTGTTGTTCCGTCTGTCTGTCTGCGGACGGGGAGCGTTCGCTTGGAATGTCAAAGACGGGGGCGCTTGCAGAATATCTTGTGCGTGTCGAGCATGAATTGTGCGTACCGTACAGTGTTTCACGTGCGTCATTAGGCTTCGTGACGACTGCCGAGAAACGGGTGCGCATCCCTCGGGGCCGGAGGGAGGAGGCGGAAGTGCGCTGCGTCGCGACCAACACCTACTTGGACCAACCCAACTGGGCCGACGACCGCGCCACCGTCGTCGTTCACTGTGCGTGCCCGTCGGACCGTCTGGAACGCACCGAAATAGCTCCGGTGCTTGCAGACCCGCCCTCACAGGCGCCCCGCATCTCGGCGAAGGGCATGGAGGTGCTGGAGGGGACGCTGGGGCCCGTGAAGGAGGGGGACACGTTCAAGCTCGACTGTCGCTCCCAGGGAGGCAAGCCGGAGCCGGACTTGGAGTGGTACCGACAGAATCTCAAGGTACAACAGTCCACGACTACTCGCTGAGTGGACACACGCTTACTTGCGCCTGGGGACGTGCGTGCATGCCCACCCTGGTTCTTTGGTACATATCTATTGTGTTTGTTTGCGTGTCCTCTGATGAACGTATTGGAATCCTAATTCTTGTTTTAGCGACCCAGGATTCGCAGCCGCTGGCAAAACGTAATTACGCGTGGCGCGTGTGTCTGTGTCATGTTTGTCGCTGGCCGCATTGCGTTCTTCGTTCTCTGTGCTTGTTTGTTTGTTCCGAACTCGCGTTTTGCTTCTCTGTGACTGATACGTGTTGTCGGCTTCATATATACAGTAGGTTCCTTCTTAAGATGGCGCTCGTTTGCAGCTAACGGACAACGTTGGCAAGTTGATTCGACGGGGCGGTGAGGTGCGTCGCAGCCTGACGGTCGTGGCGAGTCGGCGCGACAACGGCGCCCGCTACGAGTGAGTGCCGCTGCGGATCGCTGTGCTCGCTCGCCGCCAACCAACCCCCGCCTGCCCGCCCCTCTCTAGGTGCCGCACCAAGTCGGACGCGTACCCTGCAGTCCTGACCGCGCGAGTCCATCCCGTGGTTCACTGTGAGCCTTTCGAATTGACATTGCCAGAGCGACGCGAGTGTGCGCGTACGCACAGACCCGCCCCGACGCCTGCTGCTGACGACGGAGCGCGCGCTGCCGTCTGCCGCCGCCGACTGGGACACGGCCGCCCGACTGCGCGTGTCGACGGCCAGCGGACGCGGAGAGCAGGCCCTCTACTGCCACGTCGGAGCCGCCAATCCCAAGCCCACCAGCGTCTGTGTTGGCCGACGCACACGCGCTTTCGTGGCTATTGTGCGGTGTGCGCGACCCTATTTAGGTGCGCTTTGTTCTCAACGGCCTCGACAAGCTCGAGAGCGCCGCCGTGAACACGGGCACGCAGAGGTGTGTTGGCGCGCGCGCGCGCGCGTGCGTGCGTGCGTGAGCGGACGAGGCGCTTCAGCGGCACGTACGGAGGCGAGGTGGCGTCTTATCGGTACCCGGGTCGGCTGGAGCCGCACCAGGACGGCTACACCGTCCACTGTCTGGCCGAGAACGCCGCCTGGGCGCACGCGCCCGACCGAACGGTCGTCGACCACTCCACGCTGCTCGACGTCTTCTGTGAGTCGCCGCGGCTCTCGCGCGAGGCTCAGTCCTGCTAGAACGGACGAACCGCAGACGCGCCCCGTTTCCCGTCGTCTCTGGGAGCGGCGCCACAGCGAGTGACTCTGGTCGAGAACGAGACGCTGGCGCTCGCGTTCGAGGCTCGCGCCAAGCCGGCCCACGTCCGCTACGCCTGGACCAAGGACGGACAACCCGTCGAGCGCGCCGCCAACCCGGTGAGCTATGCGCGTACATACCGTAAACCCTCAAAACCACCTATTGCTGGTTGTGCACACACATACACACGCACGCGCATGCACGCACGCACACGCGCACGCACACACGCTGCTCACCCCCCCCCCCCCCCACCACTCTCACGTGCACATACAAGCACATAGTCACCCATAGGCATAGGCACGCACAAACACTGCTGAAAAATGTGGCCTGGAGAATCAGTTCATTTGGAGGAGGGGGTGGGGGGAGCTACTGTAACGAACTGAACATCCTCCGCGATAAATACAAGGTGGGGGTCTAAGTATTGACACACACGCCCCAGGCATTGTGTGGTAGACTGTAGCCGTGCGTGCGCCGTCTCTAGACTCTGTTCGTGCATGAGAACGTGCTGAACGCGACCTCGGTGGGCAAGGCGGACGCGGGGGTCTACGTGCTGACGGCGGAGAACGACCAGGGAGTCGCGACCATTCGAGTCGACGTCACCGTCAAATGTTCGGCTCGCCCTCCTTCTCTATTTTTTGCCGCATATGCTCCTGTCTAGCACCAGTAGGTAGAATAAATGGGCCTGAGGGACAATGAGGGAGGGCGTTGATCCCAATGAGCCGGATGGGGATGAGTAACTCACTGGTGCGTACCTTGCTGGGAGTTGAAGCCCCGACCACGGGTGCGCCGAGACGACGCCTGAACCGGTCTCGCTAAACCGCTGACTTTGCCCCAGACGCTCCTCGCATCGTGGCCATCTCGCCCACGACGCGCCAGCCGGTGGGGGGCGGCGTGCAGTTGTCGTGCAACGTGGACGCGCACCCCACGACGGCCGACACGATCAGCTGGTGGCGTCTGCCGCTCTCGTTCGCGCTGCTCGACGCCGACGCCGGCGACCGGGCGGCCGAGCGCGTCTTCCGCAGCGCCAGGGCGGTCGTGGAGGCGCGACGACGACGCGACGCCGACGGCACTGCCGCCTCGGTCCTCACGCTGTCGACGCTGCGGCACAACGACAGCGCCGCCTACTTCTGTCGGGCCGACAACGGAGTTGGGGTGAGTGAGTCAGTGGGTTGAGTGAGTTGAGTTCCACGTGCACGCCAGTCGGTGTCCAGGCGGCGGCGGAGGCGCGCACGGTGCTGGTCGTGAGCTCGGCGCCGCTGCTCGACCTGGACGAGTCGCGACGCCAGTTCGCCTACGACTTCGAGCGCCAGCCGCCTGCGGACGAGGCGCTGCTCCGCTGCCGCGCCCTGGATCTCGACGGGGCGAGCGACGACGAGCCGAGCGTCAAGTGCGTCGTCTTGGCGCCAGTTGGGCAGGGCTTTCAGAGCAGCCGCGACTCTCTCAATTTCCAGATGGTACGACTCGAAGATGGCGGAGTTGCGTTCGAACAGAGGCGGCTACCTCATCGAGACGCTGCAGACGGCGCTCGCTCCGGGCCTCGATGGGCTCGTCAGGGAGGTACGCTGCGCCTGGCCCACAAGGAAGTTGTGAGACTGTATGCCTGTAGCCAACACTTGGATTTAGTCGCGACTTCGGGTGAAGGCGCCCGAGAGGTCGCAGCTGGGCAACTACACGTGCAAGTGGAGCTCGCCTAGGGAGGGCAGTAGCAGGACGACCGTGCAGCTCCGCGCCGCAGGTTAGTCGATGCACGCCAGCAGAATTGCGGCCCGTCAGTGCTCGGTGCACTTGCGCGCACAGGTCCTCCTGAGCCGCCTACCTCTCTGTCGGTGAGGCTGCTCAACGCGACCTCTGCGGCGGTGAGCTGGCGCCGAGCCTTCGACGGAGGCCATCCGCAGACGTTCGACGTCATGTACGAGCTCAAGGTGCCGCCCCACACGGCAGTCACCCTACAGGTGGGTGGGTGACCCCTTGGGGGCACGGCTGCGGAACCAGCGATTCAGTTGGGCAACGAGACGTCGACGACCCTCCACGGGCTCCGTCCGGGCGCGCCCTACTTCCTGATAGTGGACGCCAAGAACCTCGCGGGCTCCGCCTTGGGCACGCAGCAGCCCGTCAGCTTCAGGACGCCACCGCTGCCAGGCCAAGCCGGTAGGCACCACTGCCGGCCGCCCCCCCCCCAACCAAAAGCCGAAAGTTGCACGTTCCAGAGTCGTCGGGGTCGGCGGAGGGCGATGACTCGGCTGGGACGCAGATCATGCTCGCCATCGCATTGGTGGTCGCCTTCTTGGTGCTGATTCTGCTTAACGTGCTCGTCGTCTGCTGCTACTGCCAGCGACGCAAGAGGAACAAGCTCAAAGGTGCGTGCGTTGTTCAAGCTAATAGAGTGCTGAGGAGGACGAGTAGTCGGGAAAAGGGAAACGCAAACAGGCGGCGCGAACAAACGCAATGCGGCCGCGTACCTCTGCGCCGCCAGCGATGGATACGGCTGTGCGTTTTGGGTGTTGTCCGTTCGTGGTCGAAATTGGTGTTCACAGTCGTACGGTGGTGTTCTGTGACTCGGAGCGCCCCTCTAGTAACTTGGAACAACCTGTAACGTTTTATTCGGGCATCCTTCCGCTGGGGGACTTTCTCCCAGTAGGGGGTCAAACCCCCCCCCCCTCCCCACCCCACAAGTGTTTTTTGTTGCGAGATAGATAAAATTGCGTTCTTTTGCGTCCTTTATCGTGATTTTGACATACGGTACCATAAATAACGCAAACATAACCCCCAAATATTTGACGCTATTATGGTGCACGTTTTTTTTCATTCTGTCCGCCTCCCCCACTTCTTGGGTGCGCCTACGGACTCCACCCCCCCTCTGACTCGGACCGACCCGGGTTACGAGAATGCGTGCCCAACCGGAGGCAGTGGCGTAGCCAGGATTTGGTTTTGGGAGGGGGCACAGATTCTAACTTTTTAACAGGCTCCCCCTATTGCGCCGCAGGCGAAAATTTTGAGATTTTTGGCTACTTTCGAGCATTTTGAACCTATTTTGTGCTACTTTCGAGAAATTTTAACATATTTTGAGCTACTTTCGAGCTTTTAAACCTTATAAGCGAGCTAAAATGATTTTTCTCTCTCTTCTTTCGCCCAGGCATTTTTGCAACGGGGGCCCTGTTGGAAAAAATTTCTTCGGACCGATTTTGGGGGGTTTACCCCACCCCCCCCCCTCCCCCTACCCCCGCCGCGGGGGGCGCCACTGACCGGAGGTTCTCTAAGCGGGTCGAACGGAACGGCAGCGTTGTCGTTGCAGCGGTGGCGGAGAAGGAGCGTATGGTGCCGTCGTCGGTGGGTTCGGCGACGCCCTCGCAGCGGACGACGGCGTTCGGCGTCCAGATGTACGGAGAGACGGCCCTGCCGCCGCCCATGATGACCACGACGCACGTCTATCGCGGAGGAGGAGGCACCTTCCCCAGAAAGGTACACCACCAGCACCAGCACTACAACAGCGGAGGAGGGGGACGGCCTCCCTCCGTGGGCGCCAACGACGCCGCGGCCGCGTACAGCGACACGGACGCGCAGACGGTCATTGTAAGTACTTTCCGCCGCACCGCCGCTTGCGTCCACGCACGCGCCCACTGCGCTCACCCGTCGCTCGCCACCGACCGCCGCCTGCGGGCCAACTCACCCGGCACCCAATGCTTGCGGGACCGCCGCTGCTAAGCGCATGCATTGCTGCGAATATGTTTGGAACGGGATTTTCGGCCTGCCATCTGTTGGATACTCTGTCACTCCGCCTAGCACAGATTCGCCGAATTGTGAGGAGGGGACTTTGCGCACAGATCATTTACCAGTCTCACGGGGCTCCTTTCCTTCTTCTCTCGCTTGCGCTGCTCTATTCCCTAATTCCATCTTGCCTCCTAACTAATTGCTTTTCGCGTGTTCTTTCGCAATTCCTTTCTCTTTCCCTCTGTGTCAGTGTCTTTCTGATCGGCGACTCGTTGTTCTAGGAGGTGGAGCAGAAGGCGGCGAACGGCGGGGGCGGCCGCATCCTGCACGCCTATTTGGTGGACGACGAGGCGCTCGTGCCCCAGAACGGGCCCCCGGGCTACGACTCGGCCTACGACTACGATTACGGTCACGACCACGACGATTACGCGCAGCAGCGGGCGCACGCGGAGGCGCTGCGCGCGCACAGCCTCCAGCGCCGCATGACGCCCAACTACACGCCCCACCCCTACCCCGTGAGTGGGTCGCGCCGCCTGTACGCGCCCACCTGGCCGCCATCGGCACCGCACGCACGCACGCACGCACGCGCGCGCACGAACGCTGGCTGGCTCATGGCTGCGGTGGGTGGCTTGCTGAGTGCGCTTGCTTGCGCGCGCAGGAGCCGCCGACGCCGGTGTCGATGGCGCGCCACTCGCCCTCGCGGCCGACCGTCACGTTCGGCGAGGTGACGTCGACGCCGTCGCCCTCGAGTCGACTCCTCGTCGCCACGGAACTCGAGAGTCTCGTCTAGACACCGCCGGCAGGCACTGGCACTCTCGCTTTGCATGCCCCTGTGTTGCGCACCCTGCTAAGAATCGTGCAGAGATTGGGTGGTAAGAGAGACGAGTAGAGTATAGGAGAGGTAGGTACGTAGGTAGGAGGGTTAGCACGAGGAGATCATGGCCGTGTCATCTTGTCGCCGACTACCGGTTGTGGGGTGCAATCTTTCGCTCGCTATCTATAGACCTCGCTCACGGTTTCAACGCTCGCTTGGTGTTTCTTTGTACGTACGTGTGTATACGTTGCACGCACGCGCCGAGCGGCTGACTTTTTCGCTTTTTTTGTTGCCTGGTGAGCGCCGTCCATTCTTGTTCTACCGCGCCGTGTGTGTGTGTGGATCCGATGGCTGGCACGCGTAGTGGTGGCGCTTCAGGTTGCACCGCTATTGGCGCTCTCTTCACGCGCGCATCAGCGGTTGATGAGCGTTACGCGACGCAGTGCGCGCACGCGCGTGGTGTGCGCATGTCGTAAAACAGATTCGCTTCTCGCTTTACACAACACGCTTCCTGCACGCATGCACGCACCGCTGCTGCTTCTGCCGCTTGCTGGCACTCGGGCTTGGTCCATCACCTGCGTGCGACGAATACCGTACGACGCGCTGGGCGTTTATCAGGAGCCGCCGCTGGCCTACGGCTTGACGGCTCCCCTGGAGGGAGTGACGCCTCCTTACGGAGTCGCGCCCCAACCCGGCTACTACGACCCCTCGTACGCGCTGTCGGCCGACGACGCGTATGCGGTGGAGGGAGGGGCGCTCTCCCCTGGCGCTGCCAACGACCTCTCGGTGATCTCGGAGGAGGACAGCAGCCGGCTCGCCTCCACCAGGGCCGTCGCCGCCGTCGCGCCCTTCCAGGCGCCCCTCTCATCCACGCCTCGCGAGGTACGCTAGGCCCTCCCTCACCTCAGCTCGACCAACGTCCGATCCGAATTTTTTTACGGGCGGGAACGACTGCAGCATAGGGACTGGGGAAACTTGGATGCTTGCCCACTTCGACGGTGCTTTGGACACAATCGGACTGTTTGCTATATTCGACAATGAATACGTAAACACCTTAAGGCGCAGGCGAAAATTTTGAGATTTTAGACCACATTCTCATTTTGATAATCCAGATTCGCTAGACACGTTACTCTTCCGGCCGGCCTTGGGGCTGTCCCCCCTTTTACTATTCCCTGTTCCCCCCACCCCACCCAACCCCACTCCCTGTATGCTCTAGTGCCATCGACTTGGCGATTGAGAAAGAGTTGGCTCGAGTTGTCCGCGTCGACTTGTGTTTGCAGGGCAAGGAGCCGTACCGCGCCACTTTCGTCCAGGGCGGCGGCAACGCGCAGCTGCTCAACAACAATTATGCCGACTTCGGAGATTTGGTATAAGTCGGCACCCTGCCGACAGTGGATCTTCTAGTCCCTTATCTTGACTGAGAATCGGTGCGCACACGATGATTACTGTAGTGCTCTTCTCGTGTCATGTTGTATGCAAATGTTCATGTCTTCTGAAGCTGTACAGATGTGCGTCTCGTTGTTACCCAACCGTGTGGTATAGGTGCGAGTAACGGTTGTTAACGTACCGTGTTCCGATACAGAGAAAAGTTGAGAATCCATCCGTTCTCTTGTTTTTTGGTGGAGTCCCCACGCACGCGCGAGAAATCGCGCCTGCACTCGACAATGACACGCGCGAATTAGATCTTGTCTTGCCCGCACTTCGATCCGTTCCGCGATTAATGCTGCAACAGTTTGCTTTTCCGACAAGGAGGAGGGGGGGGGGCGTGCACCGTAAATTGTCGTTGTTGTCGCCTGTTGAATTCTTTGTCACTCGACGGCGGATGGGCGTCGGCCGCGCGCCCGCAAACCCGTCGGTGTGTCGATCGCACGCGCTGCGGACGCTTCTGGAATCTGCCGCTCGCGCTGCGTCGGTCGCGCCTCTTCGCGATCGCCGCCCTTGCCTGGATCGGCGCGCAGAAGAGAAATCGGCACTGCGAAGAGTGTGTTTGTGCGTGTGTAAACTGCACGAGGGAATAGTGCGCCAGCGACGAAGCGGCATGCAAAAGGGTGTGGTGCTATGCGTGGCGGCGGCGCTCGCGGCAGCGGCCCGCGTGGACGCCTGCACGTGGGGCAAGCTGAGACGCTGGATGGCCGACATGCCCAACGCCGAGCAGTGTCTCAGAGACGCCGCTGAGTGCGGCTTCGACTTGAGCGGTACGTGCAGCGGTTTGCGCAGCCTTAGCCAACATCGGACACGTTTTGCCTACGGCCTCTCAACAAAATCCTGGCTACGCACGCCACTGCTTTGCCACTCTGCTAAAACTCAACGAATCTGCTGACTGCGAACGTTACAACGTCGTCGACATTGCAGACATTGAGCTGGTGGAGTCGGCCAAGTGCTACGGTCGGAGTTTCTGCAACGTCTGCCCCGAAGGCAGGCACGACTGCATAGCGGGCGTCGACGACGAGACGAGCAGCGGCGAGCCGGCCGCGGTGGCCGCGAGCGCGAGCCGACCTCAGCGCGCCGTGGACGCGGCCGAGCAAGGGTCGACCGAGGCGGCCGCTTCGGCTTCGGCGGAGACGGAGGAGCCGGTGCCCACGCCCGAGAAGTGCTGGGAGCGGTGCCGGCTCTGGCAGGAGCGGGGCGCGCTCGCCGGCAAGTTCGAGAAGCAGCTGCTGGACGAACTCAAGAAGGCCGAGGCCGCCCGCGACGCCCAACCAGCCGCCGCTGACACAGCCAACAATCGTGGCCGGCAGCCCGACGCGGCTCGCGCGCAGCCGTCAACGCCCAACGACCCGTCGCCAGCAGAGGCGAAGAAGCTCGTCGCCAACTGTCTAACGAGCTTCTGCTGCTGCGCCACCGTCGCAGAATTCGGTTAGTTGCTCTTCGGCGGACGTAGAATGGCGAAGACTATCGAATTTCCGCAAGGACGCCTCCTACAGTAGCGGCATTAGAAAGTGTTCTTACATTGCTTTGGTTAGGCCGAAACAACCCTTCTGAACGCTGAGTGCCTCTTGAAAATTGCAGAATGGCTGGGTCTATTTTCTGATTTATTTGTTCATATTCGATTAATGTTGAGGTTGTGAGGCGCATACGGTACATACACAGTTGACCGCGCACTTAACCTAAGTAGTTGGCGGCACATAGAAGCGGCTATTGTTGCAGTTGAAGGGTCGACGGACGGGCCGAGCGAGGTGGCCGAGTGACGTGGACACAAACAAATTGATGACCGAACCGGGGAGGGTAGCCGATCGATCTGTTGTTTGGCCGTATGCAAAATGTCGCGAGTCTTCGTACGTTTTTGACCTTGCCGGTTACAACTGTTCTCTGCGCTCGCGTGTCCGTTCGTGTTTCCCGGTGCAGAGGGAGCAACGCAGGCCATTGAAGTCTCCTCCAGTGACGGGATTCGTGTAGACAGACGAGCGCGCTGTTCGTCTATTCCTGGCATGCGCGCGCATTCATTCGTTTTACTGTTCAGTAGCGGTCGACTTGGCGGCCAACAGCGCGGTGAAGTGTCGTCTTGTGTTTGTTTCGCCATCGTGGCGCGTCGCGGCGCAGTCACGCGTTTCTCGCGCGCTCTTACGGGCATCAGAGTCGGTCACGGCAAAGGACGCGCCGCTCGGCGGCTCTGACTTTTACACAAAAGGCGTCAATGTTTTCGTTGGCACCGCACACACACACACACACACACACACACACACACACACACACACACACACACACACACACACACACACACACGTGGTTCGTCCTTGCTGTTGCCAACATATCAGCGCGCATGCATACGTGCGTGCGTGCAACAAGGTCCGTACATGCGTGCGTGCTTCCGTGCGTGCAAGCGTGCGTAAGCCTAATGATGGTGTGTGATGGTGTTTTAGTGTTTTAGTGGTTTCTTTCTTTTTCGCGCGGTACACGCTGGCTCCTTTGCTTCATTTTCTAACGCTGTTCATGGACTGTTTCATTGCTGTTTCATCGACTGTTTTGTTTCAACAAAACAGAACAAAACAGAAAACAAAACAAAACAAAATTAACAGAACAAAAAGATTCCGAGAAAAACACCGATGTATGTAAATTTGCAAACTGTATCGTAAGGAAATTGCATCGTTGTAACAGAGGCTGTAACGAATACTGTAACGGATACTGTAACGAAGACTGTAACGAAGACTCTCCATTGGCGTATCGGCCCGACGCAAATAATTTTCCGAAATATTTGAAATAGTTTTACGATAATGTATTAGCCACTAAATCGCGGCGTGCATATAGTTAACGAGACTTGAATAAGACTTGGTTGTGGTGTGGTGGACTCGACCAGCAGCACTAGGGTAACGGTTTTGATAGGCCTTGTTGACGCCGACGGGCGGGGCATCCATAAGGTCTCGCTTTAGAGTTGGAAAAATGGAAGTTTGCGGCCCGGTCGGAATTTTTTGGGATCTACAAAATTGCTCGGTTGCGCAGAGCCGCAACGAATTTGATCTGGTTTGTGTTGTTTATTTAGATCGATCCGAACAAATTCTCCAGTTTCCCTTCAGGTCAATTCAATGCGCGCCGAGTTTGGCCGTTTCGGTCGCGAGAGGGAATTCGTCGCGGTGTGCGACGTGACGAGGGAGAGGCGCGCGCTGGTCGACAACCTCAACAAGTGCCAGGTCGCGGAATGCGTCTTTTTTTCAATCATTTCACGCGGCGCGATCTGCGGACCGTTTAGGTGACGGTGGTGCACGTGTCGGCAGCGGCGAAGAATTCGGCCGACGAAAAGCTGAAGGGCTGCATCAGCCGCTTCGCGCATGCCGTCGTCTCGGAGCCGACCGCTGCTGGCCGCCCCAAGCCCACCGTCGTCCTCATCTCCAGTGCGCTTGCTGTCATGTCATGGGCACGTGTGACTTCGTAGCATGGCTCTGCCCACGGACGCCGTGTATACCGCGAGATCCTCCCCCCCCCCCTCTTCTGGCGGACTCTTACGTGTAGATTGGTCCAAAAGCCAGGGGGGGGGGGGTGGCTGGGGGTTTCGAGGGGGTCTAGAGCCATCCCGGGTAAAATGTCCGGGATCGGAAATTTTGGAGGAGGGGTTGTCGAAGTGGAAGATTTCGCACCGAAATAGCGCGTAAATCGGTGCTTTTTGGTCCAAAATGTGCCAAAACAACGCCTAAATAGCACTTCTTAAGCGTTTTTGGGTCACACTACAATGAAAAAGGACACAAAAACACGCATATTCACCCAATTTTTCAATAATGAGAGAGGGTTTCCCGCAACTTATCTGGGATGGTGATGGCCAGGGGGGGGGGGGTTCCTCCCGCAAAAAAGCGGGACGGCTATAGCCAGGGGAGTGTGAACCCCCTACACCCCCCCCCCCTGAGCCCACGTATGCCCCATCCCCCTCTTCTGGCGGACTCTATCCCGGAAAGACTTTCGTTCGGAATGAGGAGAACCCTCCCCTCACTTTCGCTTCCCGGAGCCCCAAGCCAACTATTCTTGTAGAAATGAAAAGATGTGCCTGTTTGATTTTGTGCATCCTAGCTTAAAAGTACATAGAAGTGGCACATCCGAATCTCATTTTGAGCCATAGTAGGGCACAGTTTGAGGTGGACAAGTATCATTTTACCGTATGTACAATTTTAACGTTTGAACTCCACACACAAAGAAAAATCCTGATCCCCTCCCCTCTCTCCCTCATCGAAAAATTGGCGATTTCCGCGTGCAGCTAGCTGTATGCTTCGCGTTGCTGTATTGATTCGGCCAGTTGCGCGCAGGCGACGCGGACTTCGCGGCGGAGTTGCACGAGCTGCGGTCGCGGCGCGGCTTCCGCGTCGTCGTCTGCTGCGTGCAGCGACGCGCCTCCCAGCCGCTGCTCATGCACGCCGACCTCGTACTCCACTACGACCGGCTGCCGCAAGCGCGTCTCTCCTCGCTAGACCCACAACGGACTCCACTGAAGCAGCCGGTGAGGATGAGGAGGAGCACTCGACCCGAATTCGTCGGGCTCTGTCCGGATCGAATGGATCTGTGGAATCTGATGATCAGGCGGAGGAGTCGAGCGCGCTCTACGTCTTCAACCTGCCGCCGTCGATGTCGGAGGCGGCGCTGCGCGACCGTCTCGACAAGCTGGCGGCCGGGCACGAGGGCAGCGTGGAGCGCGTCTTCCCCTGGCGCGAGGACATCAAGAGGCGCGCCGCCAAGCTCCAGTTCCCAGAGGTCAACGCCGCCATCAGGTCTCACCGACTGGACGGTGTTTGCGTACGCGCGTCATTGCAGCCCTCCGGGTTGGACAATGTTCAGGTGCCGAGCTCGTCTGCAGGGCGAGCGAATTCTCGACTGGCCGCTGCGTGTCGAGTTCTTCGACGCCAACAGGAAGGGCTGCGCCGGCCCCACCAGACGCGCGCCGCCCCTCGGACTGCAGCAGTACAGCTCGCCCAAGAGCCCCGCCACGCCCGGCTCGCCCATCATTCGACCCGCGCAAACGGTCATCGGCAAGGTGCGCTCGTCTGCGTCGTCGACCGGCGTGGTGCACCCCCTGCAACTGTCCGCGTCTCAGGAATTTAACTACCAAGAGTTCATTCGCATGAAGCCGCGCAAGCGTCCTTCCCTCTCCGAGGACGACGACGACGTCGACGAGAAGCCCAGGTTCTCGTCGGCCTCTTTCTTTTTCTCGCGCTCGCTGGGACGCCTCTCCGCGTCCAGCTGCTCGTCGTCGTCTGCCGCTTCGGCGACGGGCCGCAGCGGTGGCTGGCAGTCGAGCGGCGAGGACGAAGAGGAGGCGACGACGACGTCCGCTGGCGCTATCGCGGACGCGACGACGACGACGAGCACCGCCTTTGAGAATACGACGACGACCGTTGACGAAGAGATGGAGGAGGACGAGCAGGAAAGCGCTGCGCCGCTCGACGACAACGACGACCACGACCAGATCTCGGCCGTCGAAGAGGCGCTGCGCCACCGACTGCGGCTCGGCGACCGACTCAAGGTCGCCTTCGCTGGCCCCCCCCCCCCCCCCCTCCCCCACCCACCCACGGGCCACTCTAAACCTTACTTACCACCCCCCCCCCCCCCCCGCCCACGCAATCGAGGAAGATCGGATGGGTCAATATCACCATATCGGTAATGGGTCAGGGTCAGTGTGGAGTTTGGCGCATTTTCTGTTTTGTTTGGAATCAATTACTCAAGTGAATCCGATTAATTTCAGCGCGCGCTGATTTTGTCGCCGACTGCGCCCGACGAGGAAAGCGGACCTTCGTTGCCGTACGATATTTTCTTTTCGTATTCACTTTTTGTTTGTTTGGTTTTGACGAATAGCCCCATTGTTCCACACCCCAGCACCCGGATTCCTCTAAATGGTCGTGTACGGTATTGCACTATGTTGGGGACAGAGGTGTAACTGGGTAACTGGTCAACATCTTGCGCTCACGGTCCTGGGTTCGATTCTCGATGGATCCACTAAAAACGAGTTTTTCCCTATTCATGGAATTTCTCGTGCTGTCGCTGCCCTAGACGATGGCGTTCTTCCGAATGTCTTTTGCTATTTACGCGGCTAGAGACTGGAAGGCGTCATGGTGAAGGGTATACCGTATGCTATATGCACTAGCGGATCCAAAGGGGGGGGGCGGGGGGCGTGCCCCCACCTGTCGTGGTCGGCAAAGGGGGGCAGCGGGGGCAGGCGCTGGGGCAGAGAAGGGGCCGAGGGCAGGCGGGGGGGGCAGAGAACGTCGCGGGGGCAGGCAAAGGGGGCGGAGGGGTCCCAGACGAGAGGGAAGAGGGACGAATCGGACTAATATTGGCCAATTTCCCATAGATTTACACACTTATAACTGGAAAATGTTTGCCTGCGGCGCTGTAGTGTATGGACGACTGCGTTTGGACTAAGGTTTTGACTCTATATTTTGGTTCAGTTCGCCCATCGAAAGTAGAGATGCACGTAAGGCGCGTAAAGGGGGCAAGGGATGCAAGCTGACCTAATGTGACTGTTTTGTAGCGACTGTTCGTAGTTTCGACTGTTTCGATTTCGAAAACTTGAACAAAATGTCTCACGTATTCTACTAAAAACAACCTAAAGAACCGCAAAATGCAAAATGTGTGTTTTGTAGCGACACTGCCTGTTGTAAGTGTTGAAAAACATGCGAAAAGTGGGCTCCAGCGCCTAACGCGCGAAATATAGCTCTCCAATTGAAATTTAAGCCGAAAAAAAATTTTGAGCTTGCCCCCCCTGTCAGAAAATCCTGGATCCGCCAGGGCTATATGGGCCATTGACGGCCTCCTGGCGTTGCCCCTAATCCAACAACAACAACACTGGTCAACGAGAGGGGTGCGGGGGGGGGTTGATTGAAGCGTATGTTTTTTGTATAAGTCAATAGGGGGATGTGAGCCATCACCACGGCACATCATTGTGTGCGTTTTTAGGCGAAAGGCAGAGCGGCGCAGACGGAGTCGTCTGTCGGCCAAGTTTCTGGGTGGATCCTGCTGACCCCAGACGTTTCCGCTACTAAAACGGTTCCAAAACACCTCCAAGAGTCTCTCCTCATACTACGGCGCGTGCCTGACCCTACCACGGTTGGAGTTCTGTGGGTTTTGATGGCGCGCGTTCAAAAAGAACCTCCATGTGGCAGTCTCGTGGTTGGGGTTCGTTCCGTTGTGGGTGCCACGAGAGAAGGAATGCCGAAGGACGGTTCTTTTGGTTCGCTTTCGTTTCTACTGTTGCGGCGCGTGGGATGACGACACGAGTTGGCGCCGCCCGTGTTGGTACCGTGGTCGCTTTTCTACCGTAACCAGTCGCGCCGAGTTCGCTGTCTAGATTAAATTGCGTGTTTATGTACGTAGGTAGGGGTGTCTACGTGTATCTATAGGTCCGCGCTCGACCGCGAATGCACATTGACTGGTTGCGCGCCTTACATCTGATACATGCCCCGAAAATGAAGTCGAACGTCGTGTCGCTACTGACTTTCGTTGTTTTTCACTCGTAAGGTGCTTGGGTATCCGTACATGAGGTCCTAGTGTTGGCTGTCGAGTGGGGAAGAGCGAAGTTAAGATTAAAAAGAAGTGTGGCGCGAAAAGGCGCGGTGAGCGCTGCGCAATCTACTTACAAATGCGCCGCGCGCACGGGTTTGTTTGTATGTTTGTTTCGAGTAAACTCGCGAACCGCTTGACGTACGTGCACGTGCGATGGCTCGATCGAATCCTCGCGACCCCGAGATGGTCATGGGCAAGGTCGATTTTTTTTTACAAATTTGCAAATTTATCGCGATTGAGCGGGGCAGACCCTCTTTGGAGGAGACAATGGCAGAGGTGCACACCGAAATAATATTCTTTGATGTGGCTCAGGCTTTGCCATAGGCTTAGGCTCAGGCACACATGCACACACGCGCACGCACGCACGCACGCACGCGCGCACGCACGCACACACATGCTCGCACGCACCCATGCGTGCACGCACGCACGGGAGTGCACGCATGCACGCACGCACGAAGGTGCATGCACGCACGCACGCATGCACGCACGAACGCACGCACGCGCGCACGCACGCACGTGCACGCACGCACGCACGAAGGTGCATGCACGTACGCATGCACGCACGCACGCCCGCGCGCGCGCACGCACGCACACAAGCACGCACGCACGCACGCACGCACGTATGCACATACATATGCACGTACACGGACGCACGCACATACACATGGATGCACGCACGTACACGCACACCCGCACGCAATCACAGGAGTGCACGCCCATGCACGCACGCACGCACGCACGCACGCATGCATGCATGGGATTGCACGCACGCACAGGAGTGCATGCACGCACGCCCGCATGCACGTACACGGACGCCCTCACGCACGCACGCATGCACGCACGCACGCACCACGCACGCAAGCATGCACGGGAGTGCACGCACGCACGCACGCACAGGAGTGCACACACGCACGCACGCATGGGAGTGCACGCACGTACATGCACGCATGCACACACGCGCGTACGCACGCACGGGAGTGCACGCACGTGCACGTATGCACGCACGTGCACGCACGCACGCACGCACGTACGCACGCACGCACGTACGCACACATGCACGCACGCACGTGCATGCACGCACGCACGCACGCACGTGCACACACGCGCACGCACGCGCGCACGCACTGGAGTGCACGCACGCACGCATGGGAGTGCGCGCACGCACGCATGGGAGAGCGTGCACGCACGCACGCACCCGCATGCACGCAGCACGCACGCACGCACGCACTCACGCACGCATGCACGCGCGTATGCACGCATGGGAGTGCACGCACGTGCACGTATGCACGCACGTGCACGCACGCACGCACGCACGCACGTACGCACACATGCACGCACGCACGCACGCACGCACGCACGCACGCGCACGCACGCACGCACGCATGCACGCACGCACTGGAGTGCACGCACGCATGCACGCACGCACGCACACACGCACGCACTGGAGTGCATGGACGGGAGTGCATGGACGGGACGCGCATGCATGCACGGGAGTGCGCGAACGCACGCACGCACGTACGCACGCACGCGCACGCACGCACGCACGTACATGCACGCACACACGCACGCACGCACGCACGCACGCGCGTATGCACGCACGGGAGTGCACGCACGTGCACGTATGCACGCACGCATGCACGGGAGTGCACGCACGCACGCACGGGAGTGCACGCACGCACGCACGTACACATGCACGCACGCACGTACGCACGCACGCGCACGCACGCACGCACGCACTGGAGTGCACGCACGCACGCATGGGAGTGCGCGCACGCACGCACGCGCGCACGCACGCACGCACGCGCACGCACGCACTCACGTACACGGACGCCCGCACGCACGCACGCACGCACGCACGCACGCACGCACGCACTCACGCAAGCACGCACGCACGCACATACGCACACACACGCACGCACGCACGCACAGAGGAGCACAGAATTTGGGCCAGTTTCTGTCAACGGGGTGCACGACTTCACGATCAACAGAGGAACACAGAATTTGGGCCAATTTCTGTCAGTGGGGTGCACGCCCTCACGATAAAAAGAGGTACTCAGAATTTGGGCCAGTTTCTGTCAACGGGGTGCACGCCCCCATGGACAAAGGGGGGAGCATGGAGTTTGGGTCCCTCAATGCTGACAACTGTCCTAAGGAACATTCGCCCGCACATGCAAAAGACAAAGCTACGCATATCCTTGCGCATTATCATCACTTCGACGTCATATGCGAAATCAATTGCTTCGTGCCTTAATGGCGGCCGAAGGCCGCGCGCGCCTCTAGTTAATCAAACCCCCGTCTCAACGCCACGTTGCTTCGATGGGTGAATACGAAGCCGAACTCTCCGTCGGTGTCGCTGCGAGCTAGCCGCTTCTTTTGGCTGGTTCTCTCAGGTCGTGTGTCACCTCGTCTATTCTACTGCCGTAGCGGTAAGGTGACACCGACTCGCTGGGAGGGGCGCCGCCAATGGTCGTCTATCTTCTTCCGCTGTCAATCTCGCGGGTGCCAGCTAGGGGAAAAGAAGCGGAGAAGGGCATGCGAGAGTGCGTCGCCTGCCCGGCCCGCCCCGCCCGTTCGAGGGCTCGCTTGCCCCTGCGTCGTCGCCGGCCGCCGGTGTCTCGGTCGGCTCAGGGCTCCTATTGATTGTCGATTTAGCGAGAGCTCGTCCCCAGGGCAGGCTTGCCGCTCGAATTCGAGGGCTCTAATCCAGAGAGGCTAATTGCCGCGCCTCGGGTCCCGGCCTCTCGTCCTCGGCACTTCCTCTCTCACTCCTCTTCTTTCCTGCCCCCCCCTCCCCCTCTCGGCCGAGTCGGTTGCTTCCGCACCGGGAGCGGCCGCTTGTCGCACTGCTTCTCTGTCGCCGTCCATCAGTTCTTGTCCCTCCTGTTTGTCCAGTGCTGTACGCGTCTCATTGTGCGCCGCGCGACTGCCGCGAAAGAAAGACAGACAGGCCGAGGTAGCGACGCAGGCCGCTCTCGGCCCTGTTGTCTCCACGGATATTCATTCGTTGAGGCACCGCCGCTTGTCGCCTAGCAGCGGCGGTCCCCAACACGTATCCTATTCGGGCCCAGTTCGCGGCGACTCTCGCCGGCCGGCCGAGCTGTAGGAGGATGGCGCGGCAAGCAATGGCCGTCCACTGCAGGGCATGAAATGAAGCGGCGTCGAATGCGACCCTCCTCCATCCGTAGCGCGTTCGGCGGCGGCGCCTGCGTGGGCGCGAACGAGCAGCAGCAGCAGCCGTGCTGCAGCGGCGACCCCGCCTCCTGGCTGCACAACGTCAAGAGTCTACAGGTCCCCCCTCTCCCCACCGCTCGCGTCGCTTCCCGCCTGCTCTCCGCGTGCTGACGCACGTTCCAGGTGTTCGAGAAGGGCGATCGCTGCTTCGCGCTCGACCAGAACGCGCTCAAGTATTACCAGGTGAGGAGGATGGACCCTCCCCTTCACCGGTTGGTGGACGACTCGCGAATCAGATGCTGGAACTGAAAGGCGAGTGCCAGTGGATCGACGTCGAAGTTGTGCCGCGCAAGAAGATCCCGGACTTCTTGTGGAAGCTGGCGATCGCCATCGAGGATCCCCTTCAGGTCACTCTCCCGAGCGCTTCGCGCCGCCGACGCGGTTTTAAGGGTAGCGTCTAGAAAGTGGCAGCCTTTGACTACACGCCGACGGACAGCGAGGAGGAGGAGGAGCCGGACGGTGTAGACACCCCGCCCAGGCAGCAGCATCCAGGTTCGAGTCTGGTGTGTGCGTGCGGTCTTTCCTCAAGGCGCACCGGCGGCCACTCCGCAGGCGTTGCAGGCGGCGAAGACGACGTTGCCTGCGTGGTCTGCCTCGAGAGCTTCCCGTCCACTCGGCTCATTATGGAGCACCAGCTCGACTTCAAGCACTTCGGCTGCTCCACCTGCGGCGCGGTCCGTGCACGCCTGCGTCTCTGTGTTTTCTTCGGCGTCGACGCAGGGTGCGCGCTCGCTTGCGTGTAGACATTCAACTCGATGAAGCGCCTCCAGCAGCACGAAGGCGAGACGCAGCACGGCTGGGACGACGACGCCGACGCCGCCGACCTCCACCACCACTCCGTCGAGGATCTGCCGCAGCAGAGAAGCGGTTCCCCAGTCTGAACCGGGTTCCCACAACACGCCATATTCGTCGCTGCTCTGTCGCGCTACTGCTGATGTAGCACGCACAGTGTTGCCACTTATACAGTGTTGCCAATCTTGTCGTCCCAGTCTCGCGCGCGCCGCGGAGCTACCGGTGTAAGCGGTTCCTTTCTGACTGAGAGTAGGACCAAGCATCCCATGCGTGCTCCTCTCCCCGGTGGTATAGTTACTCAATAATTTGAATGACGTCTCCCGCACTTCCACTCGGTCGACGGTGCTCTGTGTGGATAGATCTATTCATGAGAAAACGTGTTGTTGATTGACGTCCGCGGTATCTTCGGCTGACGGCCGGTGGAGCGACAACGGGGCGGCCGACGTAATCCGTCGCGACGGAGGCTAACGCGAGTTAGTTAGTCCGTCCCCAGTTGCCGCTGACCGCCAACACATGCATCATGCACAACGGTTTCATTTATTCACACACCATATTGTTTTGGATGTTGTTGCAGGATCAGTTCCATTTCTCTACCTTCCATATTCCTTTTGAGGTCGAGTAGCCATACCTCAAGTCGAAACTTTCTGGAGCTGTAATGGGTTGCTGGGAATGGGAAAGTGGCCTCGTTCTGCTGAACCATGCCTCTGTCGAGCGCTGTTTTCTAGGAGACCGTTTGTATTGACCACCCTCAACAGTGGGAGGATCTTCTTGGTTGGTAATGAGTGACTGAGTGCGCGCAAGTGTGCGTTAAACGAAAGATACCGCGTCTGACACGGCTCCTCATTCTGTCTTTTCGTCTCTAAACCAACTCTCACTGTGTAATTCCCCCCCCCCGCTCACCCTTACGTGAGAAGTTTGGCACCATCCATGTGCCTAAAACGGCCCATGTCTTTTGCCCGCCGCGGAAGTCCTCCATCGGCGGTTATCTCGCCCCTTTCAGGTCGCGCCAAACAACTAGCTGCTTTGGCTTTAAATAGCCAATTATCGATGTTGTTGAGCTTGTCAGCGCCCATTCGATCCCTCGGGCTTCGAGTTGCGTTCCGGTTTCTGTGTCTCAAAGAGTTGTTGACTCCGTTCGACGCTTCCGCGCCGCGCTCGCGCAGTCATAATGGCCCTCGAGCACTGATTTACTACTGCCGACAGTTGCCGTTTCATCGATTCGAATCCAATTCTCATCAGCTAGCTGACCGCCAACTTTCAGCTGAGTTTAGCTGCTGGGCTTTCAGCAGTTCTTCTCGTGCGCTTGCTTCGCTGGCTTTTTGCAGGGACTGGCAGAGCGCTAATTAGGAAGCGATATTGCGCACGCTTGGCCGAGCGGATGGATCGGGGCCCTCGCAGCGTGCTACACTTGACGTGTAGAAGTACGTGCATGGCGGGTGCATTATTATGCATGTCGATTAGTTTTGCGCCGTCGCTCCCAGCCAGACTCAGCACACGCTCAGCGATGCCGTCTCTCCATAGCTGACTCTAACCTATTGCGTCGCAAAGAGTCTATATATTCGAGCACTGACGGCTACACAGGCACGGAGAATGTTCTACACTGCCCAATTTTCCTAACGTTGACTTACCGGTAGGCGCGACACATCCTTCGATCCGCTCGCGCTGCCGCATTCAGGTCTGCATCGTGTCCGCGCTGTGGGAGCCAGTAGAGATGGGTGGGCATATGTGGGTTCACCCCCCCCCCCCCCGGCCAAGGCCATCCCGCTTTTTTGCGGGAGCGAGCCCCCCCCCCCCCCCCTCCCCCTGGCCATCGCCATCCCAGATGACTTGCGGGAAACCCTCTCTCAATATTAAAAAAAATGGGTAAAGATGCGTGTTTTTGTTTTATTTTCAGTATAATGTGATTAGTTCAGTTCAGTATAATCAGTATAAAAAGTGCTATTAGGGGTTGTTTTAACACATTTTGGACCAAAAAGCATCGATTTACGCGCTATTTTGGTGCAAAATCTTCTACTTCAACCACCCCCCCCCCCTCCAAAATTTCCGATCCCGGCGGGATGGCGGGAAACCCCTCCCCCTCGAAACACCCAGAGACCCCCCCTGGCCTTTGGACCAATCTACACCTACATATGTGGGTGGGTAGTGAGGTTGTGTAAGGTTGTGTACAGTGGAGACTGGTGAGACTAGTGCACATTCCCGTCGATTTCTTGTGGGGTCTCGGTGGAGAAAGCTGGCCGTCGTGATAGCCATCTGTGTGGGACAGACAGTCTTCATCGTGTCCGTCTCCACCTGTCCTGTCGTGGGCCATTTCGCAGTGACGCAGGCTGCTTGTTAGTCACGCAAACGTGTACTTGTACCAATGTATGTACGCAGAGTGAGACGGTGTCTAATTGACCGCCCCCAAGAGTGCCATACGAGCCCACTTCTGCGATGGCATGACGGTGTGCCGCGGTGGTGCTTCATCAGTCGTCATCCATCGTCTTCGGTGCAGCAGAGAAATGTTTACGGCGAACCCTTTGTGTGACGACCATGTACCTGCATGTTTACCTTTCGATGCATTCGCGCGTCAAACCACCCATTGACCGCGAAGCTGACTCTTTGTGCAAGATTAATCATTGTCTGCCAGCTATTATGTCCGATAGGCATACCGGGGAGTCATGCTCTCTTGTTTTTGTTTTCCTATTGAAAGACTTCTATATATTCGTGCCGGAGCATTGCCGCAGATGCACTCACTAGCTGCCTGATCCAGACGTGCAGGGACATGCTCTGCGTGTTATTAGGTATTTTTGTCTGCACTCGGAACGGTCTGACATGCTGTTCAAATTTCTCAATTGGCTGCTTCCGACTTTACGCCTCAATTTGTTCTGTCTATATAGGTACGTCCACGGAAATGCCCACGCCTGCTTGGGCGGCACTCGGACAGGAGTACAAACTGAGTGAGGGTGCTGACTTTATTATCTCTTGCGGCGATCATTTGAAACAAGAATCGCTTCTCAGCGTCTATATGAGTGGGTAATCAAATACAGTACGTGCAGAAGGAGGAAGAAAACTTGTTTGTCTCGGGGACTCGCCGAGTCTCTTTGCACAAGCTCTTCTATCGTTTTCACATGTTGCAGTTTGAACAGGTTTACAAGCGTTTTCGCAATCCTCCAAAGGACACTTCTTGCCTAGGGCAATCGGATAGACTACATGGTAAAAATCTAACGTGGTTAGACTCGCAGCCGTCTGAGGCGCAGCTCAATTCCCAGTAATTGCTGCTTAGATTTGGGCAGCCTAGCGCGAAATGAAATCCGGGATACCGAGAGCTCTGAGCGTGCAATGAGGTAGGTACTAGCGTAGAGGGTTGGCACTTCCATTCAGAGCTCAATGCTTGGAGTTCACCAGCGTGCATACCTATACCCTACCCTACCCTACCAACCCGTTCTCTTGCTTAAGCTTCTCAACTAATCAAGTGCGATTCTCTCGGCTATGTCGTCCTCGACTATGAATCCGGATGCGGAACAGTTGCCGACGGGGAATTGGTCGTCGGTGGCAGCGTCGTCGGTGGCTTGCGACGCCGCGATAGTGGGCATCTTCGGCGAGGACTGGTCCTGGCGCTGGTCGACGCGTCTCCTCCGCTGGCTGCTCAACGGACCCGTGACGACGCTCGTCGGCGTCGGCGCCCTCCTGAGCAACCTCTACAGTCTGCTGCTCATCAGGCGCTTCTCCATACGGAACACGGTCAAGATCTACCTGTGCACGCTCGCCGGCTGGGACGCGGCAGTCGGCGCCGTCAGTCTCGCCTACTACGCGGCCGCCGAGTCCGTCACGCCTTTCGTGCGCCGGCAGCACTTTCTCGAGTACGCAGCCGCTCCTTGAGATGCGGTCGGCGGCTGGAGCTGTGTCTGCAGTAGAACTGGATTCTAGATACGTCACCGTCGTCATGAATCCCATCTCGAATCTGGTCATGACGGCGACAATCTGGATGCTGCTCGCGATCACTTGCGAACGCCACTGGGCCGTGTGGAAGCCGCTCCAGCACAGGCGCATCGACACGGAGCGGCGAGCGGTGTCCATTTGCGCCGCCGTCTTCGTCGCGGCAGGTCTGTCGTCTCCGCATGCATTCTGCACGAACTTGCACAGCCCGGTGTTGCAGTGATCTACTGCAGTCCCAAGGCGTTCGAGTTGGCCGTGTTCAATTGCCGCGTGTACGCGCCGGACGGCAGCTCGCACGCGCTCCACTACGCCTGGGCGACGCCGATGCGACAAGCGGACGCCTACATCTTTGTCTACATGGGCGTCCTGCACACGCTCTTCATCACGATGGGCCCGTTCATCCTGATCGCCGCGCTCAGCGCACGTCTCGTCTACTTGGTGTCGTGCGCGCAGAAGCAGCGCATGCGCATCCAGAGCAGCAGCCGCGAGTGAGCATTTTTTATCAGCCCTCGGAATGCTGCTCACGCGCCTTCCTCCGATTCAGTGCGCCTCGCGAGAGGACAACCCTGATGCTGGTGGCGGTGGCGGTGAAGTTCCTCGTGCTCGCCTGCATGCAAATGCTCCTGAACTGCATGGAGCTGGCTACTGCCGGCGCTTTCAACACGAGCGAGACGTTCATCCTCTTCGTCGACATCAGCAACCTGCTGGTCGTGCTCAACAGCGCCACCAACGGCCTCGTCTACCTGCGCTGGAAGAGCCGCATGTCCAAGCGGGGCCAGAGGATCAAGGACTCGCAGGACAGGGCCAGCTCCGAGCAGCGCAACAGCCACACCGCATCCACGAACGTCCCCCGGCCGCGATGCTGGGGGAGGCGCGGCGCACGAGCCGCGAGCCAACTCCTCACGACGTCCGACAGGCTCAGCAGCCACGCTGTCACGTACTTCAGTCAAAACGAGGCGGAACTACTGCGCTTCAGCTGGGATGCTGTGCAGGCGAGTCGGGCGGAGACTTGGGCGGACTGACGAGCCATGTTCGATTGAACGATTACAGAGTCGACATCCCGATGCGGACTTTGGGAGGGCCATTTTGCAAGACCTGTTGCGCGGAAGCGACCGCTCCGAGGCTGCGGGCGAGCTGCTGAGCCAGTCGCTGTCTCAGTTGAATCTACGAGAGCCGGAGAAGCCGGAGAAGTCGTCGCCGCTGCGTCGCGGCGCGACGGTGACGCGCGGCGGCGGCGGCGGCGGCGGCGGCGGCGGCGGCGGCGGCGGCGTCTCGCCTCGTCGGCCGCGGTTCACCGAGGACACGGGCGCCGCGTCGATCACTAGCGCGCTCGAGCAGTGCGTCGCCGCCGCCGGCGACCCGCTGCTCGAGCGGCTCGCCACGAAGCGCCTCCAGAAGGTGGGGGCCGCTCACAAGAAGATCGGCCTCGTGCTGAGCACGCGCCAGTGGCAGCGGTTCAAGGCGTTCCTCGAGAGCGAGCCACTCGTCTGCCTCGCGGACTGCGCAGACGACGACGGCGACGACGAGCGCCGATGCCGCGAGACGGCCGACGCGTGGCGCAAGCTTGCCTGCTTCGTCATCAGAGAGTCCAAAGTCGGCCTGCTCCAGCCTTCCCACTAGACCAGGCGATGTCTCCTCGACTCCTCCCACGCGCGCTTGTTTGCATATGCATTATGCAGATCGTATTCGTTGTAATATTCGAGAAATCGAGTGTCATCGTAGTCGGCGCCGGTGTGCTAAAAATTTTCCCCCTATGAAATGAACCCCCCAGTGGGGCAATTTTCATATGAAATATCACCCCTACGTGAAATTTTATATGAAATTTCCCCCTCATGGAGGGTGCATTTCATATGAAACTTTCCCCTTACCTATGAAATTTACCCCCACGACCTTTGGTTGTCTGAACACAACAGATTTAGCATGGCAGTGCTTCTGCTGCTAGAAGCCGATCTTGGTGGGATTTGGTGGATGGTGGTGGGATGGTGGGCTACATGTATGGAATGACTGGGTCAAATGATGATAGATTTGTGTCGATTGTGATGGCTGAAAGACGCCATTACAATACAGGCGGGATCCTCGCGTGTTTCCCTCTTTCCCAAAGCGTCGCGTCGCGTCAGAGCGAACCAATTTGGATGGAATTTTGAAACACTAATAGTGGACACTTTAACCGAGACTTCAGAAAGTATGCTTAGTATGACTGAAGTATGACTGCTTAGTATGACTGCTTAGTATGCTTAGTATGCTTAGCTTAGTATGCTTAGTATTGAAAGTATGACTTAGCAAAAGTATGCAACAGCAGAAGTCCACAGCTGAATACAGATTTTGTACATGTCACGCATATAATACAATGGTTAACACATTTGGTTTGCTGAGAAATCATTGGTACATGATAACAGGCTTACATGGTAGGCTTAGGCATAGGTTTGCGCTCGCTTAGGCTTAGGCTTGCGCTGGCTTAGGCTTATGTACTTTGTATGCCAACACACAACCTTCAGTCCCAAAAATACCTACGACGCTGCTTAGGTGGTTCCCCAGGTCAACACCAAGCCCCGTCACATATATAAGTCCAAAGGTTGGGGGGAGGGGGAATTTTCATGATTGGATGGGAAATTTCATATGAAAATTGCCCTCATGTTGGGTAATTTTCATATGAAAATTCCCCCGTGGGGGGAATTTTTGTTGGGGGGGAAATTTTTTACCACACCGGCGCTCACTGTCTCTCCCTGAGTGGATGACACACGCACGCGCGCACGCCGACTGGATTGTGACAAAGGGGTGCACGGCGCGAATAGAGGTCGAGAGCGGCCCACGCCGCCCGCGGCATCCACCACATCCGCCGAGTGCACCTTTCGATTTCGCTCGTCCGTTTTTTTTTCTCTCGCGTTGCTTGCACGAAACAATGGGCTTCTCCAGTTGCTTCTACGCGTCTCTATTCGGTGCCATTACGGTACAGCTATTGAACCGGGTGTCGCTGAGGTCGAACGCCAAGGCATTGTGCGACCCGCGTCAGTTTCGACTCGAAGTACGCAACGACACATCGTCGTATTGGAAATGCGTCGTGAAAGAGTATTACCGTTGAATTGTGCCGACCTTGAATGTTTACAACGTTGAGTTCGTTCAAAGGAGAGAGTGGAAGCTAGCGGGTGAGTGGCGAATCGTGGAGTGCAACGGCAACAGGACTTTTGACTGGCGACAACAGAAGTGCGTGGCGGGAAAACAACGGACGGTTCGCCGCCTTCCGACAAGGAGCTGCTTTTACGCCACTGCCGGTGTGCTTTGTTCATAACGCCTTTGTCTGGAGTTTGGTAAGAGGCAAGCTTCTTAGCTCATGGTGCCTTGCAAGCGGCAGCCGTGGGTTCATCGTGTCACTGGCAGACGAGCGAGCTGTTCGCAGATCCGGCCAACCGTCAATCTTTTTATCAGTGCGCCCCGCAGCGCTTCTAGTAACGACTTCCGACCGCACTATCCGACTAATGGATTCGCTCGCGCGAGTTGTACTTGGCGTTTCAGCAGCGGTTGTGGCTTGTTCACGCGGCTCTCTTGCCCACTCGGCGACCAATTCAACCCAGCGGCCGGGGCCTGCGTCAGTCGGCAACTCAGCTGCGGCCGACCGAACTTCGCAGCGGTCTGCTCCTGCGCGTCCAGTGGAGCCTGTCCGTCCTACTCCAGCTGTCAGGTTCGGAATTTTCAGTCTGGGTTCGTGTAGGTGCCGTTTGAACGCGCTGCACCGCCAACTTGTCCGGGCAGCAAGGAACGTGCTGCCTTCCAACTTCCAACTTCCCTACCAGAGCGCCACTCAGTCCGACTTATGCGCCCGCCACGCCAGCCAGACTGCGTGCGTTTGCTTGAGTGCGGCGCACTTGCAGGGCGAGCACACAGGTCCCTTCAGCGACCTGCGCTGACGGACAGCTGGCGCTGATTCCCTGCAGCGACGACATGGGCTGTCCACGGACGGATCGATGCGAACGCGGCTTCTGCTGCGCCGCCCGCTCCTTGCCGCCCGTCTACGCGACGTCGGCCGCGTTCACGACCGCCACGCCTGGCAGACGGCCCCTCTGCCCCGACGGCGCGCCCGCCCCACGCCTCTGCGATACAGACGGACGCCTATCCACCCTCTACACAATCGCCTCGCGCTCCTGCCAGCCAGGTACGCTACATCCCTCGCTGCTATCCCAATGTTTGTCATGTGCGCTTGTCTATTGGCGAGCTTGAAACACCTAGGTACGCGCTTTACAGGCTTTCTCTGCGTGCTTGGAGTCTGTTGCTCGGCAGTTTGCCCCTCTGGGTCAGGCATCGCAACGGTCGCTTGTAAAGACGGTGACTGTCCACCTGGAAAGTGACTCTTGGGCACTTCGCTGCATTTCGTTGTATTTACATGTACAGTGTACATGTGTACTAACTGGTGGCTACCGTATGTATGTACCTTACATACCTGTGGAGAAGGGGGAGAGAAGACGGCAAAGTAGGCCACGAGCCACTTTCCCATGCTTTCAATGCGAGGAGTTCCTTTGTTGCCCTCTCCAGCTGCCTGCGTGTCCAGACGGAACGCAGCCCATCTCGGCGTGCGCTGACAACGATGGCCAGGACGCCTGTCCCGCCGGAAGGATACGCGCTCGCCTATAGAGCTTGCTCGGAGACCACCGGCGCGACTGTAGGAGTGTCGGTGCTTTCAGGCTTGCTTCAGCGGAGGCTGCTGTTCCGCGCCCATTTGTCCGTCGCGTCAGCTGGCGACGAGGTTCTGCGCGGCGGATGCCGACTGCCGTATCCCGACTCTGGAGTGCGCCATGGGCGGCTGCTGTCCCCGCCAGCTGCCTCGTTGCCCCAATGGCGCGGACGCATCCGACTACTGCAGAGGACCGGGCACCTGCTCTTCTCAGTCCTACTGCTTCCTTGACACGCAAGGCAATCAGGAATTGTAACCATCGAGAGCGAAGTGCAAGCTATAAATTGCTGCTAGGCAGGGGTCGTCTAGAACCAGCTTATTGAAGTAAAAAGACAAATGGTTACGATCCCAGGGTTGTTGCCCGTTTCCCATGTGCCCCGACGGTCGACGTGCTCTGGCGCCCTGCAACGGCGCTCCCGAGCCGTGTCCGTCCAGCTCTCAGTGCATAGCCGGTGGCTGCTGCGAGCTGGCCCGCTGCGAGGACGGCAACCGCGCCTCGGCCTTCTGCTCCGCCGACAGCGTGTGCGTGGAAGAGGGCGAGCAGTGCCTGGCCGGCTCCTGCTGCCCCACCCCTCTGCCAGTCTGTCCCACGAGCGGCGTGCGCGCCCTGCAGCGCTGCTCCGACCGGGGACAGTGCTCCGACGGCCAGTACTGCTTCGTGAGGAGGGAGGGCAACGAGGGCTGCTGTCCCTTTCCCCAGTGCCCCGACGGCAGCAGGGCCAGCAGTCTGTGCAGCGGCTCGACGTCGGGCCGCTGTCCAGGAGGGCTCGAGTGCAGCGATGGCGGATGCTGCCCGCTGCCCACCTGCAGAGGGACCGACCAGAGGGCCAGTGCGCGCTGCCTGGCGTCCGGGACGTGCCCTGCAGGTTACGGTACAGTACCTAGATGTGCAAATTATGCGCAATTGACGATGACAAAATACAGGAGAAGGGTGTCAGAATCAGCTGTGCTGTCCCCTGCCAGTGTGCTCGGATGGAACAAAACCCAAGCAAGAGTGCAGTTCAACTGGCCAGTGTCCACGAGGAAGCGTCTCATTCGTTTATTTAGTCATTTTGGCGTGCTAAATTGTTTGGTTTTAAAAAACGTGGAAACATGATACTGTAGATGTAGACGAGCGTCGTGCAGTGAGTGTGCATGAGTGATAACGCTTCCAAGGATACACTTGCGACAGACCTTCCTGTTGCCCTTTGGCGGTGTGCGAAGACGGCCAGAGAGCGACCCAGAGGTGCGGCCCGTCAGCTGGCTGCCCTAGCGGTTACGTGTGCACGTCGGGACTGTGCTGCCGCCCTCTGCCCAACTGTCCCAGCGGGCGGCCAGCCACGCAACTCTGCGACGACCAGAGACGCTGTAGTTTCGGCCAGCGCTGCGTCGAAGGCCTATGCTGCGACATCTCCAGATGCTCTGACGGACTGCTGCCCGTGTCCCAGTGCGGACTACCCGGCCAAGTCTGTCCAATTGGCTACAGCTGCGTTCAAGGTGCAGTCCGTTGGTATCATTGGTGCAGTCTCAGATTATGCCGAAAACGGCTGTTCGTACGGCACGTTTAAAGGAGAGTGTTGTCGGCAAATCCTGCAAACCGCCGCATCAACGTACGGCACAGTGCGACCGCCGACTCTCTGCCCACCTCTGCAGCAACCTGTGTGCCTATGCGCTACCACCAACACCGTTTGTCCAAACGGCTGCAGCTGCCATGATGGAACCTGCTGCGCTAGACGTAAGTAAGAAGCTATTGCACAAGCGAACATAAGAAATCAATGCACATTTTCAGGCAACTCTCCGTTGTATGGCCAAGTACGCCCTGGAGATCAGTGTCGTCCAACGGGAGTGAGGGCCGCCCAGAGCTGTGCTGGGCCTTGCAGCATGTGCTCGAATGGCTACTGCGTTTGCAGACCCGGCTGCAGGTCCAACGGCGTGTCCTGCGTTCCAGATGGGGTTCGACTCAGTTCTTTGGAGCCGGTCGACAAACTTTGCTATACCGTGGTTTGCAGGTTTTGCTCAACCGCATGCGTCAGTACAGCCGACGGACGTGCAATCGATTGGGCGGCATCTGCACAGTGTACGCTCTAGGACAGCGCATTCGCAGAAGGGAGCAAAGAATGCTCGCTGACGTCAAAACGACAAAGCCCGGTACGCACCACAGCACACGGCGGTGCTGTAATGTATGGTGCTGCAAATGAGGTGACGGTTCGCTGGCTTCCTTCGTGCTAGCCTTCTGGATCCCGCTGTCGAGTCAGAGAGGATATTGCCTTGCCGACAGAGACTGCACTCCATCGCAAGTCTGCGTCAGCAACTCCTGCTTTCAGGGTGAGCTCGCGGCAGCTGGCAGCTTCTGGTCGCGCTGTAACGTTGGTTTTCAGCAAAGCGCCCTGGGGAGGGACCGTGTCGGCACGATCGGCAGTGCTCGCATGTGTTCCACGGATCAACGTGTCAGTATGACATGGCCCTGAAGGAAGCGAAATGCGCCTGCAGGGCTGCACTCATGTTCTACAACGGCGCATGTTGTGAGTCAACAGTTCATGCCCTCCTATGCGCACGATTTACAGGTGGGTTTTTTAGGGACTGCATGCCCAGTTGACACGGTCGCACAAGGGGCCATTTGCGTGAAAGGCGAATCCGAGGACTCCCACACTACTGAATGAAACGATATCGTCGTGTTGTGAAGTAGAGAGTGCCGACCGAGCGACCGTTCGCTAACAAAACGGATGTGAGATTCGTGATCAGCATTGTCGATTACATACATCCCAAGCAGTTTTGATACTGAGTTCTCAAATTCGATAGAACACGTATGCGCAATTTGCATTAACTCACTGAATACGGTAGCCACGGCAAATCCGGCCCTTAATTAAATGATGGTGAAATGTGCCAAGCTAGCTACACACAAAATTTCAGCTCGATCCAATCCATCCAGCACAACTCTCCTGCGGGGGCGGCGACTCGCCTGTATGAAAAAATCGCATCCTTAAAAATGCGGCGGAGCTGGCCGAAACGCACGAAGCTCATTCTAATCCAATTCCATAGATTCAATAGTTACCGTGCGTGCGTTCAATCAATGCAATCGCGTGCGTGACCACCTGGGTCGCGGCTGCCTCCGATCCGTTTTCGACATCCTGATACGCAAATGGTAAATGCGGCCTCATTTGCTCCGCGCTCCCCAGGTGTACACTATCTAGTGCCATCTGCTTTGCTTGCATTGCGTTAATGGGAAATACGTTCGATGTTTACGACTTTTTCCCTTTCTGCTAGATGCAGATGCACGCATGTAGCTGCTACTCTTCCGCATTCGTACTCCTGTTTTCTCATCAGAGCTGCGAGTTGTCCAGGGCCGAAGGTCCATCTATCTACAGCGTGTCACGCACGAGTAGAGTTGAGCGCGTTTTTAAACTCCTTTTAAAGAAAAACACGTTTTTTTTAATAAAAACACATCCGCCCGTTTCTTAATTTTCGGTCGTAGTCGTAATCGTAACGGAAGTTGCGTCGTAGTCGTAAGAAACTTACTGAGATGCGCGACGCCGCCTTATTACATCAAATAAAGCGAGCCGCTTTAGCACGCTGTACTTAGAAAATTTTGCCATTCAGAGGATGGTCCATTTAGGGAGGGGCGAAATTATAGGGGGGGGGGGCTTATAAACTCAAAGTGTTCTTCTTAGGACGGTGTACAATTATAGGGGGGCTAATTATAGGGGAGCTAATTATGGGGTTTACGGTAAGCAGTCGCGTTCCATTCTACATCACAGATCGCATCCCCAACATGTAATTGTAGCAACAGCCAAACTGAGACAAGTTTGTACTTACGCGCATGTGTACATGTTACATGTCGCGACGTCTCATTCGACTCAACGTGTCGTTCAATTTTACTGCGCCCCTCAAAGTTTCAGCCGTAGTCGGACATTGGACCGCGCGACCTTACAACGCATAGTGTGAGTCTTGAAACTGTACAGAATGGCTGCCAATGCTACGACGAGCGTCTTTTTTGGCGAGAACGAAAGCATCGTTAACGGCGGCATTTCGATGGTGTGCGGTGGCGCGAGTCTGGCCGCTAGCGTGCTGGTGTTGGTGTCCATCAATCGGGCGCCGTCGACCAAGGGCAGCCCCTTCGCGCTGCTCAGCACCTCCATGGGCGTCGCCGACTGCGGCGCTCTGCTCATTCTCACGTTCTGGATGGGTCCGCTCACCGCAAGGTGCCTCCCCTCCCCCCCCCCACAGGCGCTTCAGATTCGTTCTACTATCTAGCAAGCCACACTGGAACGCTGCTCGTTCAGTCAGTCGATGTCGTGGGCGGCCAGCGGATTGGGTCGGCTCGTGGGGCGCACGATGATTCTCTGCTGGTTCGGCAGCATCTTCGCCATTCTCGCGATGGCCGTCAACCGCGCGGTCGCCATGACCTTTCCCGCCCAGTACAGCGGCGTCTTCACCAGCACCAACACCACTGCGCTCGCGAGTCAGTCCCATTAGCACACAAATTGTCACTATACATAGCGTAAATCCTCCAATTGTGCCCCGGGGCACTATACTTTCAACTTCTCTTAACCCCGGGGCACTATTGGAGTTGTATTGCGTTTCTTAGGTGATTACCTAACTGTTCAAAGTAGCCGAAATGTCACTCTTTTATGGGTGTAGCTGTGTACACACCGCTTTTACACACACAACTGCGTGATTGTGTTTCTGTAGAGCGCAAATCGTATGGCACTTCCTGCCCCAGGCCAGGGGCACTATTGTAGAGGGGGTACTTTTGGAGGATTTCCGGTATGTACATGTATGCACCTACGCGCCCAAGCGAGTAACGCGTGACGGTTTAGTGCTGTCCTGGCTGGCGGCATTCCTCGTGTTCTTCCTCTTGTTCGGCGAAGGCTGCAGCTTCTATTACAACCCCGAGGGATACTATTGGACTTACGAGGACACGCCATGCGGGGCGGCCATCGCCTACTACGTCGATTTCTACTTGAGTCTGGCCGTCGTCAGTCTCATTCTCTTCTTCAACGTCGTCGCCCTGCTCTTCCTGAGAAAGAGCAACCTCGTGAGCGGGAGGCAGTTGTCAGTTGTCCGAAACTTGCAAGCGCGCGCGCGGCGCGTGCAGGAGCAGTTGGCGTCGGTGGGCGAGCGCGGGGTGGCGCTGAAGGAGGCGGAGAGGCAGCGTCGGCGGCGCACGGAGCTCCGCTTCCTCGGCGTCACGGTCGCGAACGTGGCCGCGCTCTTTGTCGCCATCGTCAGCTTCCACATCTGGTCGAGACTGGCCACGGAGAAGTGGGGCTTCTACCTGACCACCTCCTTCGTCTGGATCGCCACGCAGTCCTCCAATGGGTCCGGCTGTCTGTCTGAGTGGCCCTCGATGCCAGCACGCGGCCAGCAGCGGCACCGTTCTTCAGATTTCTGCTGGCCATTTTCCTGGGAGACGTCAGGAAGCACATGTTTGCCTGTCGAGCCACCGTCGGACCACGGCAAGCCACGAACGTCAGCGGCAAACGGCGCGACGCCGAGGCGCTGCCAAATGTGGAGTAAGTACAGCAGTCCAGGAACAAGCCATATTCCAAAACGAACTGAAGATATTAGAAACGGTTCCATAGGCAAGCTTGCGTTTTCTACTGCTTGAATCAGATCGACTCGACAGTCACACTGGGGAACGTTCGTGTGTCAGTCATTAGGCTACTTCAGTCTTCAAACTACCCAAACCTTGGCCCTTCCTTTCCCAAATTCATTGAATCGATTGATAGAAATTATATGTATTTTTGTAAATTCAAGGAAAATGTACAGATTTATTTACAGAAAAATTAAATTTTTGTATGGTACTGTCTGCAAATGTGGGTGTTTCGCCTCCACCGCTTGACACCCGAGAGACGCGCGAGGCTCGTCAGAAACGACGCGTCCCCTTTATATCGTGCAATTATTTCGTAAACTCATCATGGGTCTTCAGACCACATAAAGTGAGAAAAAGAAACCACCTTGTAACAAATCGCGATTGAAATTCCGCGTCAGTAGTCGCATTCTCGGCCATAATTTAATTTTTGAAATATTTCCTGTAGCTTGCGATATTCTATAAATATTTCTATAAACTTGTAGCAAATTGTTGAATTTAAAACCGTGAATTGGCTTATTCCGAAAGGGGAAAGAAGAGAAAGAAGGAGAAAGAAGGAGTAAGAAGTAGAAAGAAGCGCGTTAATATGAGTCGCAAAAGTCGCAAAACTTGATCTACTGTATTAGCACTATTTAAAACGCTTCAGTTTTACTGTTCAACAACGATTGCACCCAAGAACAGCGTAGCGACGCGCACGCGACACACAAATGCATGATGCTTGCTGATGTCACTCGTGCAGCTCGCGGCAGTAAAGTCGCGTCACAACTGTGACGCGTTCGGGGCGCTCCGACCACCAGCGTCCCGGTCGCCTGCGATCTATAGCGCAGACTTGACGGCGTGACGACATACGCCGGCGCCACAGCGGCACCACCACTCCTCACCTGCGGCCGAGGTGGGCAGGCGGCTATCGACCAGGGCGGCGACGACGCGCCGTTGCCGCGCAGTAGCTTCGAAACCTACGAAACCGGCAATGCGCGCGCTCGCACGCCCGCACATACGGACCAGCGTCACTGATGGAGGACAGTAGGTGCCAGCCCGGTGTCGATGGGGATGACGGCCAGCGGCGGCGTCGATCTATGCTGCCAAGTGCGCGTTGCTGGCCGATTCCAGACCTGCAATTGGCGGGGATCGGTACCGCTGGTTGGGAGCGACGACGCGCCGCCGAAGTTGCGCTCTGCGTCGTCAGACACTGTACGCAAGCACTCACCAAGTCGGCGGGCACCTGTCGACGCGGTGTCCGAGGCGTCGCCGACCGGACGTCGTGCCGAGCAACGCGGCGACACAAGCGCGAACACGCGACGCAAGCGACCTGCAGGCGGGCACCAACCGACCTACCTACGGCGACTCGTGCAGACAGCAGTCGGCAACGAATATCACTGGCGACGAGACGAGCACACGCAACGGCAATCCCACCTGACGAACTCCGGGCTGGGGTGGCGCGTTGACGGCGACAACATCCCACACCGACCTGGCGAGCCTGCGACACTTGCTTTGCGTCGCGACGAAGGACTTGCGAAGCATAGGAGAAGGAAGACCCCACGGACAGTTGGACACCAACGCATTCTGCCGACGCAAACAGCGTCCCATAGTCCCAACAGCCGTGGAGCTGCTTGGCCGCTGGATTGGACGTTCCGCTGCTTTGACACTGGCCTTGGCGACGGCGTCGACCACCGCGAACTAACTGACCGCAACCCTTCAGACCCAAACAAGAGGAAAAGTCGACTTGCAAAAGAAACGACGACTAACAACGCAACTTCCTTATCCCTAAAGGTGAAAGAATGAAAGTAGAGAAAGATTTTTTGTTAGGTTTTAGGTTAGATTATGCTTTCCCTGCAAACGGTAATTCGGACCAAAGCATTAGGTTTTCTTAGTTTTAGGCTTTGCTAAAGGCTTAGGCTTACGCCTTGCTTAGGCTTGCTCAGCCTGCTAACACAACTTTTTTTTCTGACCCTTCTTACCCCTTTAGGGATATACGATTTAAAAAATGTCCATACAGTACCCAACTTATATTTACGCGCTTCTTTCTCTTCTTTCTCTTCTTCCCCCTTTCGGCTGAGGCCCGCGAATTAGTAAATCGCGCACTTGCATTAGACGTGTCGTTGTAGTTCTGTGCGTTCTTTGCATCGTATGTACTGTATGTATTGATTTAACCGTCATATGAACTTAGTTGTTCTACACAGAATTAATCATGCGCTTCTTGTTGAAGTTTGGTATCATGCATTTAATTTTATATTCATAATTGTGTAGTACTGACATGATGGTTCTCAAAATTCTGTTTTCTTCAAAACCATTATGTTTGTACTCATTGATGATAGATACATTGTACTCCTCTAATAAAGTCGTCTCTAGTTAGCCTAATTATGCGCATAATATTGACCTTTAAGTACGCCATATGGCATGTTCATGGGTACATTGCTCGAGCTTTTGAAGAATCGAGTGATGTTGAAGGTGTAATCATCAGTTTTATTGTATACTGTAGTGCTTAGACTGCAGTTAGCTAGGTGCACCGTGACATCAAGGTAATGTGTCAGCTGGTTTGAAACTGTTGTGTCGTCTTTAGCTAACGTCTGAAAGTCTTCAATGTTTATAACTAGCAGGTCATCCACATACCGAAAAATCGCTTGGTTTGTACGTAGTCTGTTACGACTCAGCCATGAAAATTCGAACCAGCTCAAACAGAGATCAGCCATGTCACAGCTGGTAGCGCGTCACTCTTTCGGTTCTCACAATGCTATATTTACGATTGTGCACCTACGTGATACCGCGTCATTTTCTGACTCCGTTTTTTTACCGCCTGGCCAACAAGTCGAGTTTTCTTAGCGACTGTCACTGTCGCATGTAGTACGACAGTAAATTCCCCAATTGTGCTCTCTGGGTAGCCAATGGGCGACACAACACAGTACTCCGAGAGGCTATTGAGGAATTTACGGTAGATTAGAGGAGTTCGACATGCGTATGTATGTGTGTATTGGGCTGCTAAAGGGCAGAATGCGATTTGTGGCCTTTTAGATGCAAGTCACAGTATTACGCGGTCGTTTACATTTTAGGTCAATCATAAAGAAGCCTGCTACAAATTCTGCTAATTATAGCGACACGACAGCGGTCAGAAGGGGCTGCTAGCGTAGCGTGTAACCATCGAGAGCGAAGTGCAAATTGCTGCTAGGCAGCGGGCGTCTAGAACCAGCTTATTGAAGTATAAATACAAATGGTTACGATCCCAGGGTTGTTGCCCGTTTCCCATGTGCCCCGACGGTCGACGTGCTCTGGCGCCCTGCAACGGCGCTCCCGAGCCGTGTCCGTCCAGCTCTCAGTGCATAGCCGGTGGCTGCTGCGAGCTGGCCCGCTGCGAGGACGGCAACCGCGCATCGGCCTTCTGCTCCGCCGACAGCGTGTGCGTGGAAGAGGGCGAGCAGTGCCTGGCCGGCTCCTGCTGCCCCAACCCTCTGCCAGTCTGTCCCACGAGCGGCGTGCGCGCCCTGCAGCGCTGCTCCGACCGGGGGCAGTGTCCCGGCGGCCAGTACTGCTTCGTGACGAGGGAGGGCAACGAGGGCTGCTGTCCCTTTCCCCAGTGCCCCGACGGCAGCAGGGCCAGCAGTCTGTGCAGCGGCTCGACGTCGGGCCGCTGTCCAGGAGGGCTCGAGTGCAGCGACGGCGGATGCTGCCTGCTGCCCACCTGCAGAGGACCGACCAGCGGGCCAGTGCGCGCTGCCTGTCGTCCCGGACGTCGAAAAAAATCCAGTCGAAAAAACGTAGAATCAAAATATAATATGTACCATTACACCATTTGCCACATACTCCACACACGCAAACGCAAACGAACAACGAAACAACAACAAACCGCACACTCTTATTCATCGCACACGCAGTAGGTGAAACGCACACAGACAGAGACAACACAAAATTACACACCCTAGCATATCGATTTTTTTTGTATGTCGCGTGCAATGCTCAGTTGTCATTCAACATTCGGCAAGTTGACATTCGCTTCGACTGCGCTGTTGCTTTGACTGCGCTGGAGGATTGGGACTTTTAGTGTGCCGCATCGCAACGGGTGTCTTGATTGCACCAACTGCTTGCACTTGATTCGGTTCGATTTTCGAATGGCTAAAAGAAGAGATCATGAAATCCCATGGTCCCATCAAGGTAGTGCACTGCACTGTATGTTGTGCAAGTCGATGTACGGTATGATCAAGTTGAACTGTCAAAACGCAAATGCCTACCACAGCAGCATGGCCGCCACTCCTCTGCGTATCTCCTTGAGTCGCCAGGCAAAGACGAACAGATTTGAGAGGCAGTTGATTCTGGTGACGTTGTAGCAGTAGTAGGCGACCAGGAAGGCGTTCTTCCTCGACAGCAGCCCTCCGAATAAGGCGAAGAAGACCACCGACAGCGGCAGCACCTGCAGCAAAGCCGTGCACACCCCGATGGCCAGGACGGTCTGGTGCAGGCGGCGCTGCAGGCGCATCTCTGCCGTTGATGCGCTGAAAGTGGAACGTCGCAGCGTGCGTGCGTGCGTGCGTGCGTGCCGGTGTCTGCTCGTGCTGTCGGAAACTCACGACTGAGTGCCATTCATCACGACGCGCTTGTAAGCTCCGGGAACGTAGGCGTAAATGGCAAGACTGACGATGCCGCCGATCAACGCCACCCCATCCGAGAAACGGTGGTAGAGGAACGGCAGGTTGTGCGCGCACTGGGACAGGGGAAGCGGCGGCAACGCGCCCGTTTCCTGGCCAAGGGACAGGCATGGGACAGTGACACATATACATGTACATACCGTAGGCAGGTCGTACAAACTTGCGTACCAACACAAAGATGGTGGCAGTTGCCCAACCGGCCACTTGAATGAGACAGTATACCAGCAGTCCGAACAGAACCTAGGTATGCCGAACCGACCTTACGCAAGGAGACACGGATGCGCAAACAGTGGACACGGTGTATATGTAGGTATGTGTGTACAGTATGTACCTTGTGCGCATAGTGAATCCGGCGCTTTGCGTAGGCTTTGTAGCGTAGGATTGCCGAGAGTCGGTCGCAGGACACAATCAGGACGGTGACGCCGGTGAGCTGCTTGGCAAGTGGCTTCAAGTAACCCCACGGCTTCAACAGTTGGCAGACTGGCGTTGTCACTATGATTGAGTCCGTGTACGACACACCCCAGTTTGTCAGACGCATGATTATCAGCAGCTAAAACAATCGAGTACATCGGTATTTCTCCAAGCTCGCTCGTACGCACGCACTCACGCAACTACACACTGAGTTACATTGTGCAAGAACGCTCCAAGTCCATAGACAAAATCCGCAATGGTCAGGGTGGTCAGGATCAGAATCTCCTTTTGTCCTCTCAGCGTTTTGTATCTCAGCACAGTGGCCAAAACCAAGCCATTAGCCAAGACCATTCCCAGTCCTAGACTAAACGAGAATGCAATCTCAAAGTGATTTCTGTTTAGCTTGGGTGGATCGTTTTTCTCAATTACGCTATGGGTCAAATTTTCCATTTTAAACTTGTCCTTCACTGTAAAGACCAGAACGCTCTTCTTGGGAGCCGCGCCCGCGATAGAAGGTGCGAATAAACTGCGTCATATTACGATATAGGTAGGTGCATTTACCTATTAGTGCACTATTGTTATGGGCTGTTACCTACAGTATGCTGCGCTTGTTCAGTGTCAGACAATGCACCATGTAGATTAGGCCCCATTAGAGACGTAATGTTTTTCTATCAACGTGGCTACTAATGTATAGGTGTAGGGATGCATTGTATAGGTACTTTGCAATGATACGGTAATCAAGTGAGTGAACAGGTATATAGGTGGTACGTAGTTTCAACGATGGTTTGAGTTGAACCTCACACGGAAGCTTACAAACGGAAGCGCGTATCATGCTGTTGGGATGGCACACATTCCAAGATGATAATGCTATCGTGCGTCATTTGTCCCAGCATTGCCCAGTAATTAGCTCAATCAATAAATAAATCAATAAAACGCTTGTGACGTTGGGACGAGTAAAGCCAAATAAATAAATAAATAAATAAAAATAATTACAACAGGTGTCGATGTAACGGTACAGACACGACAATGCGGAACATGAAAGGCCCAAGGTGGCGATGCTGCAGCGCAATCCCTTTCGTAGAGGGTACATAGGTACAGTACAGGTGATTCCGTATGACGGTGTGTCAATGAGCACGCGCACGTTGCCACTGTATTTACTACATACCATACCATGACCTTGACCCTCTGCTGATTTCGTGCGTTATTGTGAAGTGAAGCGACGGCCCGCCGTGCCCATGCGCGTCAGCTGTCGTTTCGGATTCTCTGTTGAATCGGTTCGTATGCGCGCCTCAATCTGCCCAGTGGGCGTTAGTCTTCGTCACGTCGTCCCCAACGTCGCCGATTCGTCTAGAAGCTAAATCGTTTCTGAGCAACACAAGCAAGTTTAGAGAGCGAAGCCTCAGTGGTAGGGCGTCGTGCTCTTCGCACTCGTGGTCGGGGGTTCAATTCAACTCCCTTCTACCGAGGTCACTGAGTCACTAATTCCCTTGGGCAAAAGGATGAACGCTCTCATTGCCAACGGCGTAGAGCGGCTCGTGGGCTTCAGCCCGAAATTCGCGCCAGGTGGGCGGACCACCTTCCCTCGCGGGAGAACAACGTGGTTGTGATACTGACCCGCTAGATCTTCGTGATTGTTTGCAGCCTTGGGCTGTGTGGTGGTATCAAAATAAAGTTTGAATCAAGTTTGAAAGTTTGAAAGCTTTAATGTACCTAATCAGCGTCGCGATGTCACCAGTGGCGCAGCCAGGATTTATTCAGGGTGGGGGCGTACCGTAAATCCTCCAATAGTGCCCCGGGGCACTATTATTTCAACCTCTCCTTACCAGGTGGCACTAGTAGAGGGGGCTCTATACTTCCAACCTAAAAATTTTGAATGGAAATGCTAATTTCGTAGTCAAAAGTTGCCGATCTTTGGTGATTTTGATCACTTTTTCCCATGTAATGGTTGGATAACCGTTAATAGTTGCTGAAACGTACTATTTGATGTATCCGGACATACATTGTAAGTACCGTAGTCGTCGCCCTGCTGCGCGCTCTGTATTTACAATGTGTACGCGACCCAGAGCGTCGGCGCGTCAAGGCGCCTCAAGTGGCGCCCATCCGTCAATCATCCGCTGGCCCCTCTGTGTGCCTCTCGTTGCCCGCACGCTCTCACGCTTGCGGGCCTATTGTCTAAGGGCGCCGCCTGCGCCCCATCGCCTTGATTGTTTTCGCCTCTCTGGCGCAGGCCAGGCAGTTGGTGTTTGGTCTCGCTCCGTTGACACAATACGGAAAATAAAGCTCGTGTACAGGACCTAACGTGCGCGAGCCACAACCAAGACACAACATTGGCGAAGCGAGCAACATGAACTCCGCGCTGGCCCCAGCCAAGTTCTTGGAGCACCCAGGCGACCCGCCGCTCCGCTTCCCCACCTGGCTGCAACTGTTCAAGCAGTTCACGTTCCTGCTCGACCGGTCCACACCAGCCGCCGGCCAGCTGACCGACCGCGATAAGAACGCCCTGCTGTTTACGCTGCTCGGCAGTGAGGGTACGAGGCGCTTTGCGGCGCACCCGATGGCCAGCCAGATCGAGACGGCTACGCATGACGCCTTCACTGCCGCCATCAAGAGCCTCTTCACCCTGCCGACGAGCCGCATCACCGCCCACTTCGAATTCCAGCGCCGCCACCAGGGCTCTAGCGAGACTGCCATTGAGTACGTCATGGCGCTGAGGTCGATCATGGCTGACTGCGACTTCTCCGGCAGAGAGAACTACCATCTCGCCATCCAACTGGCATCTGGCTGTCGCGATCCAGCGACCCAGAAAAAGCTGCTCACTCAGCCAGAAATCGACTTCGACAAATTCCTGGCTATCATGCAAGCTGACGAGAGTGCAGCGGCCAGTGCTGCCACTCTGCGCGCTGAGACAGCGCCGTCAGTGCACAAAGCAGCTTTCCAGCCTGCTCCTGCGAACCAGCGAAGCCAGGCGACCAAGCAGTCTACTCGACATGCTGCTTCAAAAGCGAACTACGCTTGCAATGGCTGCGGCAGCCGGTCGCACTCCTACAAGGACTCGACATGCCCAGCTCTCCACAGCACGTGCTCCTTCTGCTCTGCTGTCGGACACTTCGAGCGCTGCTGTCGACGCAAGGCGCGCCAGTCGGCTGGCGACAAAGCGCACTCTACTCGCCGCACCAAAGCCTTGCATCTGACCGCCTCTGCTCCCGCCATCAAGAAGCTTGGCACCGCTTGTGACACCTTCACCTGCTGCATTGGTCTCTCCAGCTGTGCTGCGCCCGACGCGCCAGTCCAGTTTAAGGCTGAAGTGGATAGTGGCTCTGACGTCACTGTCATGACAGCCTCGCAGCATCGTCAGCTGCTACCTCACTGCCAGCTGCAGCCGTGCCAGGGCTCGTTGAGCAACTTCGACGGTTCTCTAACGGCAGAGCCGCTGGGCACGTTCAACGCTCTAGCTCACTTCAATGGCTCTACTTCGCCTTGCACCGTCTACGTCCTGCCAGACAGCTGCTGCTCAGTCATCGGCAAGGATCTCATCAAGGGACTCTCTCTACGTCTCGATGGAGAGACAATGAGCGTCAAACAGCTCACTTCCCTTGATGCGGACCAACTGTTTCGACCTTTCTCAACTCTGATATCGCCAGACATGGGCACCTACCCCGATTTTGAGCACACAATTACCTTGGATCCTGCTGCCAAGCCTGTCGCTCAAAAGCTGCGCCCTGTTCCGCTCTCTCGTCGTGAAGCAGTCGAGCGAGAGATTCAGTCGATGGTCGAAAATGGCGTTTGGGAGCCTGTCGACAAGTCCGACTGGGCGCACCATCTCGTCGTCGTCAGCAAGCCTGACGGCGGCCTCCGTTTGACAACGGATCTGTCTCCACTCAACGGCTACATCACGCCCAATCGATTTCCGCTGCCAACGATTCAAGAGCTGTTTCTTGAGCTCAAAGGAGCAGCTTTCTTTTCTAAACTGGACTTGCGCAAGGCGTTCTACCACTTCAAACTGGCTCCCGAATCACGTCGGCTGACAACGACGCTGACCCATAAGGGCCTCTTTGCCTACTGTCGCATGCCAATGGGCCTCAAAGACGCTGCAGCCGTCTGTCAGCAGCAAGTCAGTCAGCTCCTCGCTGACTGTCCAGGCGTCAGGGTCTACGTTGACGACTTGATCGTCTTTGGCGCCACCGCTGCTGAACACGACGCCAACCTGCAGAAAACCCTGAGCAAGCTCAACGCTCACGACTTCCGTCTTCAACTGCCAAAATGCGTCTTTCGCGCGAGCGAAATCACCTGCTTGGGTCATATCATTGGCAATGGTCGGATTCGCCCTGATCCCAAGAATATTCGACCGATTCTTGACTGCCCAATTCCAACCAGCGTGAAACACGTGCAACGTTTCCTGGGCATGATCAATTACTTCTCCGACTTTCTCAAGGACGTGGCTACACTAGCCGAGCCACTACGTCGACTGTCACGCAAGAATACCCGCTTTCGGTGGGACAGCACATGCCAGCAATCTTTCGATACTCTGAAGAAGATGGCTGCTGAGAGGCTCCACATCTTCATCTTTGACCCGAACTGCCCCACTATCCTAGCAACCGATTCATCAGACGTCGGTGTTGGTGCAGTTTTGCTGCAGGTCCAGCATGGCAAAGAGGTTCCCATCGCCTTTGCTTCGCACACCCTGCAGCCCAGGGAGCGGAACTACGCTACCAATGAGCGAGAAGCTCTTGCATGCGTCTGGGGCTGCGAGAAGTTTGAAAAGTTTTTGCTTGGCCGCCCATTCACCCTGCGGACTGACCATGCGGCCCTGACGACGCTGCTGAAGCGTCCTTCCAACCAGCGTCAATCCCGCAAGTTTGAGCGCTGGTGCCAACGACTAGCTGCATTCGACTACACGCCAGTCTTCACAAAAGGCACTGACAATAAAGTTGCTGACTGGCTTTCTCGTCTCCAGCTGAATTCCGATGCCTACCACATCGACAATGCGCCAACTGTTCGCAAACTATTGGTCGAAGGCCTCTCCTTCTCTGACTTGAAACAGACCACTTCTGATGATCAACTGCTGCAATCGGTGTGCGCTCATCTGCAAACGTCTTGGCCACACAAAAGGGAGCTACAAACAGCTCTCTTGCCTTTCTGGCGCATCAGCAACGAACTCTCGGTGGAAAACGGCGTGCTGATTCGTGACGATACCCGCATTGTCGTCCCAGCGGCTCTACACGATCGACTGCTGCAACTTGCCCACACTGGCCACCCTGGTATCGTCCGGATGAAGCGCAAGCTGCGTGAGTCCTACTGGTGGCCAGGCATGAGCAACATGGCCGAGTCTTTCGTCCGACACTGTAACGGCTGTCAACAAAGCGACAAGTCAGCAGCGCCTGCACCAGGCACGCACATGGCAACTACGGCCGCAACAACAGCCTGGGAACGCGTCAGCATTGACATCACTGGCCCATTTGCCACGGCGCCTTCCCATCAACGTTTTGTTGTTGTGCTGATCGATCACTACTCTGCATTTCCTAACGTCTTGCTGACTTCTCAGACAACCTCCAGCACAATCATCAACTGGCTGGCTGACATCTTCTCTACATTTGGCAACCCCACCAGCCTCCTCAGTGACAATGGCCCTCAATTCGCCAGCACAGAATTTGCTCAGTTTCTGTCTGCGCGCAACATCGTGCACCACAAGTGTGCGCTTTATAACCCACAAGAGAATGGCCGCGTCGAAGTCTTCAATCGGTACATCAAGCACGGCGCCCAAGCCTTCACTGCTGATGGACAGAGCTGGGCTGATGGCATTCGCGAATTGCTCTTCCAGTTCCGTGCAACTGCGCCCTCTCCTACCGCTGCCAGCCCAGCTGAACTCTTCCTGAATAGACAACTCAGGATGGACTTTCAAGTGCCTCTTCGTGCCACCGCGGCTGTGACAACCGCGTCGGCTGACCCACCAACGTCTCCAGCTACGGACCCTCCTGCAGACCCAGAACCGGTCCCCATGCCTCACTTGACCAACCGTGGACCTTACTGTGTGGGCGACATGGTTATCACGCGACGCCCGCCTTCTCAAGTCCTCAAAGGGCAGTCCCCATGGTCCGCACCCATTCGCGTCGCTGCCGTTTTGGGACAATGGACCTATCGCCTTGACAACGGACAAATCTGGAACGCGCGCAAGATTCGTCGTTTCTACACGCCATCTCAGCCGAGCCTCCTGCATTCGGCTGGCACCAAACCAGCGTCTTCGCGTCGTTCCCAACGTCCAAACTTCGGCAAACCCCCTTCTCGCTTTTCGCCTTGAAAAGCTGCGACAAAAGGAGGGGGAGATAGTGATGTATCCGGACATACATTGTAAGTACCGTAGTCGTCGCCCTGCTGCGCGCTCTGTATTTACAATGTGTACGCGACCCAGAGCGTCGGCGCGTCAAGGCGCCTCAAGTGGCGCCCATCCGTCAATCATCCGCTGGCCCCTCTGTGTGCCTCTCGTTGCCCGCACGCTCTCACGCTTGCGGGCCTATTGTCTAAGGGCGCCGCCTGCGCCCCATCGCCTTGATTGTTTTCGCCTCTCTGGCGCAGGCCAGGCAGTTGGTGTTTGGTCTCGCTCCGTTGACACAATACGGAAAATAAAGCTCGTGTACAGGACCTAACGTGCGCGAGCCACAACCAAGACACAACACTATTATTGGTTAGTAATCGATATATAGGTATACCGTAAATCCTCCAATACGACCCCCCCTCCAATCGGGCCCCCCCCCTCCAATAGGGCCCCCGGGTACGGCAAGGTTGAAATAATAGAGCCCCCCCTCCAATAGTGCCCCCGGGGGTAAGGGGTATGTTGTGCCATGTGCCTTTTATGGGCAAAAATATAGTGGTAGGTACATTTATATAGTGTATACACACTACTACTAACCAATAATAGTACGTTTCAGCAACTATTAACGGTAAATCAACCATTAAATGTGGCAAAAGTGATCAAAAACATCGAAAAATCGGCAATTTTGACAGCGAAACTAGCATTACCATTCAAAATTTTTAGGTTGAAATAATAGAAGCCCCCCCCCCTCCAATAGTGCCCCCCCTCCAATAGTGCCCCCGGGTAAGGAGAGGTTGAAAAAATAGTGCCCCGGGGGCACTATTGGAGGATTTACGGTATGTATACCTACCTACCACTTTAGTTTTGCCAATAAAAGGCACATGGCAGAACATACCCCTTACCCCCGGGGGCACTATTGAAAGGGGCTCTATTCTTTCAACCTTGCCGTACCAGGGGGCACTATTGGAGGGAGCACTGTTGGAGGGGGTTCTATTGGAGGATTTGCGGTAAGTTGAATCTCGATCAAGTACCCCACTTTGCAGAAGGGTTAGGTATATTTTTTTGACAGTAGCCCACTTCGGGGACACGGTACTTCTACACTAACGTGCAGCTTTATAGCAGCCGTCAGAAATCGATCAGTTTTTGGAGCAAGTTTTTGGAGAGCCGTGATCGACCGCTCTGGAGAGGCTCGTGGAGAGACAAAGTTGGGACTTTGTACATGTGCCGCTTCAGACATTTCCGAGCTGAATGTCAAATTTACTCATGTACAGCAAGCTCTGATTTGCCAAAAAAAAACACATTTAAAACAAAAAATATAAAACTAAATTTGAAACTTTGAAACTATTGAAAGTGCATTGCGTATGTAGGTATCGCTGCGCTCCTCATCGAAGGCGCGGAGGAGCGTCTGCAGGTGCGGAATATTGTCTTTATCTATTATCTGGGGTCAGAGCAGTCACCACTTTGCGCTCCATCTGAGTGCCTTGTGCTTTAGGTATGCACATATCTGTGGTGCATTGCTTCTCGCATTGCGCTGGTACCGGCTTCTGCAGAATTCACCCTCCTTCTCAAGATTTGCTCTCTTAGTTCATGTTAGCTGCTGTCGCTACTAGTTATGACGTCAATTAGTCCAAACAAGGTAACTGTACAAAAATGTGTCATTGCTACATACTGTACACGTACCAATGGTACAAATTCTTTTTTCGGAGTACAATAGGTGTATGTGCTCTGTTTCTAACTACAGAGTTTGAGCGATAAATGACACAATCTTATTACTACGATGCGTGCGTAACATAGTCGCCGAAACGTACAACGATTTATTAAAGTCGGATGGCCAAGAACATCAACCCGGCCCGGCCCGGCCCACAGGACGGGCCTGGTATTCTGATACACAACACAACTGTGGCTTGCGTCGATTTGTCTTCCTCCCGTTCAACTGCCGCTCTCTGGCCCACCCACCGTCAGAGCGAGACGCGGTTGTCGGCTAGGCGCCGGTATGCCAGCAGCGCTTTGCATTGTCGTCGGTGGAACTGCGGTTGTTCCCTTCAGCGTTGGACTGCCAAGCTTGGTGTTTAACCGCCTTCATTGAATGCTTTTGAAATTTTGCGGCACGCTTGCAGCCATAGGTCGCTAGGAATGCTCGTCTCGTTTCTTTCGACGCCAGTAGCAGAATGTACGGGTTGACACTGATGAAGAATTCGTAGGCGGCAGCCCTGAGAAGAAACAACGCGTCAGTTTTAATGGTGTATAACTATTAACTGCTGTAACTTGTTGACTGAACGCAGTGGCGCACGTCAATTGCTGGGGGGGGGGGGGCACTCTGTCATTATACCTAATTGCACCTGAAAGCATCAGAGGATTGTTTTATTCATGTTAGCGCCCTACAAAATGCGCCATTGTATGTAGGTTGAAAGAATATAGTTCCCCGGATGCTCTCTGAGTTCTCTGGCTCACCCGAGTTTCGCGGTCCAGGGATTGTTGGGGAGGATGGCGCGAGCCACTCCACTAGCGACCATCGCAGCCTGCCCCACAAAGAGAACGAAACCGCACACCAGCAGACGATTCTGAATTCGGATGTCCATATCTCTTCAGCCTAGTATGTATGTAAGTGTTGCTATCGCAAAATATCCATTAGTGTTCCTCTCCAATAGTGCCCTGGCGCTTCGAAGTTGAAATTATAGAGCTCAATTATGCCAATCGATAATTTTCGGTACGTCGGGCTTTGATCCAGACAACAAACCTCGACATCTTTGCGCCTGAACTTGCCGAGCGTGGGGTGTTTGTGCTTCCAAAAAGCGATTCCGTAGGAGGCGGCCGAAACGAGCGTGCAGAGCACAAGAAAGACGGAATAGGGCTTCGCTATCTAGAATTACCGCAGCATAGCCTTCTGTTTCTAGTACTGCAAGATCAGTCAATGGTGCAACTAGGTAGGTACATTGTAGGTACGCAACTAGGTACGCAACGGACAATCTTGAAGCATATTGATTGGCAATACTGAAGTGGGAAGAAAGTGGCTGTGTTCGCTTTTTGCTGCGAGGAGCGCTCTGTGAAGGATTTATGAACGGTATACGGTAGGTGCTGTAGTTTACATGCGTCGCGCTAACGTTGTTTTTGGATCTCAGCACAGCATCAGTTGTATTGTCGACTTTGTAGTACGGTCGACCATAGAAAGGTACGACAAATGGCACCCAAATGGCGGTCATGAATATCGACATCAACACGCATCGTACCTTTTGTGGAGCCCAGAACTAAACGAATGAAGCTTGTGGCACAACCTAAAATGCAAACACCGCTTTCCGTATACCTTTGCGAATGCTACAGGAGACGCCGCTGCCATGAGACGGTTGACCGCAATGACTGTGACACCAACGTAGCTGACGGTCAGTGTGCCAACCCAGCCGCTCAGACCGACACTCGGTAACCAGTGGCCGTTTGGTATGTAGACTTCGTCCAGTAGAATGCCCCACTCTGGCAGGCGCATGAAAGCGCAGTTTACGATAAGAGCGAGCAGGTCGCAAAAGCCGAGCGCAGTGACCAGCTTGAAGAAGGGCTTGGAGAGGGGGGAGTTGCGACTGTGCTTCAGCCGCACGATTAGTAGAAGAACGTAGAGCACAAACGTTGGCAGCGCGAGCAGCTGTAGGAGCGCCTCGGCGTAAAACAACGTTGGCTCCATCGGGATTTTCTTGCTGGTTCGATTTGACAAAGAGCGACGTCAACTTCAACTATACATACATACATGTATGTATGTAGCAGTGCAAGAATGGCCCTGAAAAACAGGTGCCTGCGAACAGTTCGACTTCACGGCGTGAGGGAGGGTAAGAAAGGTCTGGCCACCTAATGGGATCGATGTATGTGCCGCTAATGGAGACTACGCGGCTGCAGAAGCGCAAAACAATGGCGATGGCGTGTAGCGTCCCAGAACTAGAGTTGCTACAGGCTGATTCACAATTAACGGTCTTCCCATCGGTCTCGGTCTCAGTCTGGGTCTCGGTCTTCCCATGCCAAACAGCGAAGACCGAGATCGAGACCGACGATTTGGGAACTTTGAACATTTGCTCCGGTCTTCATCGATTCTTCATCGGTCTCGTGTTAAACGCTCGCGCTACCGTAGTCACGCATTACTATAGCCGTGACCCCCAAAAAAATTGTCGGTACTCGGATAAGGGTAAAGCGACTACGAAATTAGCCGAAATAGAAGACAAGGAAGAGTTTAAAATGCCTCTTATTCCCCAGCTGGAGGCGGCGCCGTCTGTTTAGAAATACGCCACCCTTACACCGCCCTTATAACCAAAATAATCCAAAAAAACGGCGGCGGCATGCATGTTAGCAGGTCTCTAACTTCTAAAGACGGCGGTGGCGACACGGCGGCAGGAAAATCTACGCTGTCTACGGTCAATTACCTAGCACATTTTGCAAACCCCCCACGTTATTAATACCATGTATACATCATCATAGGTACAATATACAGTGTGTGTACATTTGGACCCAGGGGTCGTTTGTGGCCCCCCATTTTTTGACCATGTCCCCAGTGCGTAGACACACTTCCCGTACAAATTGAAACTCTCAATTTTTCTAACCAACTGCCCCTCGCGTGGACGCACTTCCCGTACAAATCAAAAGTGTCGACAGTCTTTCAATAGCAAAGGCATCTCCAGCCCACCATGTGTACGAGAAAGGCGTCCATATTCTGAGCTTACCCACACGGAAAAAAATTGCAAATGCGGAGAATATGTACGCAAGACTCGTACACATGGTGTTAGAGTACGCAACGGCCCATGTGTACGAGAAAAGCGTCCATATTCCGAGCTTACCCACATGGAAAAAAATTGCAAATGCGGAGAATATGTACGCAAGACTCGTACACATGGCCGTAGAGTACGCAACTGGCCATGTGTACGAGAAAAGCGTACATATTCCGAGCTTACCCACATGGAAAAAAATTGCAAATGCGGAGAATATGTACGCAAGACTCGTACACATGGCCGTAGAGTACGCAACTGGCCATGTGTACGAGAAAAGCGTACATATTCCAAGCTTACCCACATGGAAAAAAATTGCAAATGCGGAGAATATGTATGCAAGACTCGTACACATGGCCGTAGAGTACGCAACTGGCCATGTGTACGAGAAAAGCGTACATATTCCGAGCTTACCCACATGGAAAAAAATGGCAAATGCGAAGAATATGTATGCAAGACTCGTACACATGGCCGTAGAGTATGCAACTGGCCATGTGTACGAGAAAAGCGTACATATTCCGAGCTTACCCACATGGAAAAAAAATTGCAAATGCGGAGAATATGTACGCAAGACTCGTACACATGGCATTAGAGTACGCAACGACCCATGTGTACGAGAAAAGCGGACATATTCCGAGCTTACCCACATGGAAAAAAATTGCAAATGCGGAGAATATGAATGCTTTTCTCGTACACATGGCCGTACAGTACGCAACGACCCATGTGTACGAGAAAAGCGTCCATATTCTGAGCTTACCCACACGGAAAAAAATTGCAAATGCGGAGAATATGTGCGCAAGACTCGTACACATGGCGTTAGAGTACGCACCTGACTGCCCATGTGTACGAGAAAAGCGTCCATATTCTGAGCTTACCCACACGGAAAAAAATTGCAAATGCGGAGAATATGTACGCAAGACTCGTACACATACTGCTAGAGTACAACTGCCCATGCGTGCATGGCAGTGCGTGCATGCCATTGCGTGCATGCCTGCCAGTGCGTGCATAGCTACGTGTGCATGCGTGCGTGTGTGCGTGCATGCGTGCGTGCACATGCGACACCACTTCCGTAGTATTTTACAGTGGCTAGTTAGTGTAGGAGCATGTGTACCGGATGAGTGTACTTATTTCTCTACAATTGCAATTTCCCCACGCATGGGTAGCTTCAGAATAGGGACACCTGTCCCGTACATATACCAATGGCATAGCCAGAACTTGATTTCGGGGGGGGGGGGGAGGGAGTCCAATTTCGGTCAAATACGCTATTTTGCAACCGGGGGTACCCTGTCGAATTGTTTGGACATTGCGCCATTTCGGCTGAGGAAGCTTTAGACACTCTCTCATCCAATCTGTTTACACGCTTTGCGCTCGTTTGTCTGACTACATGCACACCAAAACGTTAGCAATGTTGTCAAAACGGTCGATTTCCGTGCTCAAAATAGCGCCGCTGGCAAATTTTTGAGAGTAGCGTAACGAACTTTCACGGTTTTTATGCAAAACAATGCGCTGCAGGCAGAAAATTTGGCTCTTTAGTGTCGTTTTCATCATTATTTGCATTGAAATTGAGAAAAATGCCGATATTGGCACATTGCAACAGAGGGTACCAAGTTAAAAATTTTTGGCTTCGGTGAAATTATTGGGGGGGGGGAGCTTCCCCCTTCCCCCCTTGGCTACGCCACTGACATATACTCGCTCCTTCCCCACCCCCTCTATGTCTGCACCGTAGTAGTCCAGGTCCCCCCCCCCCCTGCCCACACCCTTCCTTACTGCAACCTCCCTCCCCCCCCCCACGATAGCACTATGTGTACGAGTCTTGCGTACATATTCTCCGCATTTGCAACTTTTTTGCATGTGGGTAAGCTCGGAATATGGACGCTTTTCTCGTACACATGGGCCGTTGCGTACTCTAACGCCATGTGTACGAGTCTTGCGTACATATTCTATTCTCCGCATTTGCAATTTTTTTCCATGTGGGAAAGCTCGGAATATGTACGCTTTTCTCGTACACATGGCCAGTTGCGTACTCTACGGCCATGTGTACGAGTCTTGCATACATATTCTTCGCATTTGCCATTTTTTCCACGTGGGTAAGCCCGGAATCTGTACGCTTGTCTCGTACACATGGCCAGTTGCGTACCCTATGGCCATGTGTACGAGTCTTGCGTACATATTCTCCGCATTTGCAATTTTTTTCCATGTGGGAAAGCTCGGAATATGTACGCTTTTCTCGTACACATGGCCAGTTGCGTACTCTACGGCCATGTGTACGAGTCTTGCATACATATTCTTCGCATTTGCCATTTTTTTCCATGTGGGTAAGCTCGGAATATGTACGCTTTTCTCGTACACATGGCCAGTTGCGTACTCTATGGCCATGTGTACGAGTCTTGCGTACATATTCTCCGCATTTGCAATTTTTTTCCATGTGGGTAAGCTTGGAATATGTACGCTTTTCTCGTACACATGGCCAGTTGCGTACTCTACGGCCATGTGTACGAGTCTTGCGTACATATTCTCCGCATTTGCAATTTTTTTTCCATGTGGGTAAGCTCGGAATATGTACGCTTTTCTCGTACACATGCTCAGCTATACGCCAATCCCGTACACACGCTCGACAAGAGCCCAACTGTGCACTGCAAATGTCGAAAACTTTAGCGCCCCCCCCCCCCCGCACCAACCCTCTGTGGAACATTTGGGTCGGGGGGGGGGGGGCACAAACTACTCCTGGGCCTACATTTGTGCACTGTGGAGGAATACAGTGTGGAATTGTGCTGTTTCTTCATTGTCTTGGTAACTATCTAAACGTCAAAATTTTCAGAACTTGAACAAATACTGACTCTCGAGTTGGTCGGTAGTCGATGCTATACGATACGACACTATACAACAGAGACATACCAAATTCGACCACACATACAAGCACGCCCTAGTAGTAGAAGCAAAAGCAACGTACAAGAAACGTTTCACAATCGCGTGATGAAGACAGACGCCGAGAACAGTGGCGATGAGAATGCAAATAAATGCATATACCGTAAACCGTAAACCCTATAGTAACCGTCGCCCCCAAAGTAAGCCCCATCTTGTTGTTGGATCGATGGCAACGCCAGGGAGGAGGCCGTCAATGGCCGATATGTCGCATGCTCAGCTCCATGACGCCTTCCTGTCTAGAGGCAGCAACGAAGGCCGCCAGAGACGTTCGGAAGAACGCCATCCGCATTCTGCAATCTAAGGCAGCGACGGCCCGAGAAAATTCCTTACGCCATCCGCTGCTCCCCCCCCCCTCTCCAATCTATGGAACCTTTCGGTTAAGGGTTACGGGTTTACGGGAGAGAGGGTTTACGGAATTACGGTAGGTGGCTACAATAGCCGCGTTCAGACCAATACACACTCCCGGTCAGTCTAAATTCTCCACAGTGTTCAGTGACGAACTTACATTTTATACTGTAGGTATGCAAATTGGGGGTGGCAGGGGGAAGATGAGAGACAACGTATACAACGGATCGCGGAGCGCGGACGGAGCGCGACCGTCGAAGCCAACTACGGTAGAGCTCGGTCGTTCAGTCGACAAAAGTCGCTCAGTCGCAGCCAAATGGCGTCGACGACGTCGCAATGTGCAGCGGAGTTTCCTCCGCGTCGTCCTTGTCTGCGTCGTGGTGGTCGTCGCCTCGGTCGTGTACGGCGGCGGCGCTGCGGAACGCGTGGGCGCGCCGCGGCGGCAGCAGCAGCAGACGCTCTGGCGCGTAGAGAGGCGCGAAGAAGGGCAGCACGGTCTCGGCGGACGCCTTGGTCAGGAACTCGGAGTGGAACAGCGCGCCGTACTTGGCCAGCTCCTCGACGCGCCGCAGCACGTGTCCGTACATGTAGTCGAGCTCGTCCACGTCACGAGCACGACACTCCGTCAAGTACCTGTAAAAGTACCGTGAAGTAAGTACACCAGAAAATGTGGGGGTGGAGGTGGGAGTTAGGTCCGATTTACACGGTGAACGAAAGCAGGTTGAGAGTCTTGGGACCGCTAAACAATGTTCAGAACAACGCAGGGATCGCTTGGTTGGTGGTGGTGGTGGTGGGATTTGGTTTTTGTGAGTGGGTGGGGCACGCCCCCCCCCCCTCCGCTCCAAGTGGGGCATCTGAGAGGACGGACCGTTTTAGGAGTCGTTTGTACTGGTGGTGCTGCGCGTAGACGTAGCGCATGCTCTTGAGTCCTTCGATGTTGGGATTGAAGAGTCGAGTGGCCTTCACCAGCTCCACGACGTTCCTGTCGAGCCAGACGCGGGGCAGGGAGTCGTCGAGGATGTCGAGGAAGGGCTGCACCAGGTGCGTGGGGATGGTCGCGAGCGCAAACTTCGTCTCGAAGACCGGCCCGCCGAGAACGGGCGGTACGACGATCGAGCCCTTCTCCCTGCAGTAGCCGCCCATCATCTCCAGCAAGACGAACTCGAAGAAGGAGCCTGAAGACAGAGAGAGAGAGAGCACTCCAGTCCTGCCATGCGCACGGCGTTTGTCGTTTTTGCCAAGCACGTGCACATTATATCCTGCAAATTGTTCCTTGATTCTTTGGTTTGTGTGTTTTCGAAAGATATTCCAACATTTCACCAAATCCTGCGGCGTGTACAAGCATTGCTAGTACCATCCATCCATCAGACGCGCGGCGTGTGGCGAAAACGCGCCCAGGTGCCCGTTGTACATACCGGTACAAAGCTGGACGCGTCGCGTTGCACCGAGTCAAAGAGAGACACCCAGTGACCAAGGAAAGAACATGGTATGCTCGACCATAAGGCTCCCACAAGGCACCTTTGAGCAGCGTGGCCTGGTCGCCTGGCACGGGAATTCCCTGGAAGGCGGGGATCTGCTGGCAGGCGGCGGCCAGCCGGTTGATCACGAGGAAGGGCACGAACTTGGCGTAGTGGGCCCGGTTCTCTGGGTCGGCGCGCGCCTTCGCCACCTCCTCCTCCGTCACCACATCGCTCAGCACCTGGAACAAGGCGCGCAGTCTACCTGCACCGACTCTCCTTCCAAAATGAGTTCCAACACACGCACGCACGCAACACAAGCCAACTCTAGAGCAGTTGAGACGCTGAACGCGTTCCGATGACGCTTACGGCAGCCGCCTTGAGAAGCCAGTCGATTTCCTGAGCGTCCTCCTCGCCCAGCAAGGCGGCGTTGCCCGTTACGCCTCGGCGTCTCTCGTCGTGCAGTCTCACCACCTCCTCCATGCTTTTCTCCGTCGAGGGCTCAGCCGTCGCCGCCGCGTCCGCCCCAACGTCGTCGGCATCTAGGAAAATGGAACCCTTTTGATGTTTTGCTTCTGGGACTGTTGTGACGATAGCCGACCTACATACAATATGATACTTCTCTTCATATGACACTGATGTGAATATTCTGTTCATAGCAGTGGCAAAAGTTGACGAAGTGCGCGCGGCGGAATGCACGCACGTGTCTCGAGGTCGACGAGGACAGGCGCGCCGAAGGGACGCGTGTTCTGCGCAGCGGCGCCGCCGAATGGCGTGAGCAGGACAGGCTGCTGCGGCGGCTGCGGCTGTTGGAAAAGTCCGAGGCCGTCGTCCGCGCTGCCGCCGGGACTGAAGCCCTGCAGCTCGACGTGCACCACGCCCGCCGACCCCCTCCGAGCTTTCTTGGGAGTCGAGCAGAGCGCCTCTGGTGGAGGGCGCTGGATCAGCTCTTTGCACATTCCCACCTCAAAGAAAACAACAGCTCGATAAGCGATAAACAACAGCTCGATAAGAGAGATACCCACTTCTAAACCGAGAGTGAGCGTACGCGCGCGCGCGCGCGCGCGTGTGTGTGTGTGTGTGTGTGTGTGTGTGCGTGTGCGTGCGTGCGTGCGTGCGTGCGTGCGTGCGTGCGTGCGTGCGTGCGTGCGTGCGTGCGTGCGTGCGTGCGTGCGTGCGTGCGTGCGTGCGTGCGTGCGTGCGTGCGTGCGTGTGTGTGTGTGTGTGTGTGTGTGTGTGTGTGTGAGCAGCGCATGTAGAGAAATGAGTATACCTAGGTATAAATGCACAACATCAACAAAAAAGGAACCTCAAAGCAGACACGCAGTCTACAGCCTCGGCAGAGTCGCCTCTGTGTCACCGTCATTTGACAGGCGCCGGTACCAAACGTGCACGGCATCTAACCGAGAGACAAACCCTTAGGCCGCGCGCACCATCACATACTGCAATACATAGCAGGCGATCACTCACGGAGTCCTTGTAGGCGTTGCGTCTGAAGAACGCCTTGCACGATTCGCAAGCGATCGCGCCGAAGTTGTAGCAGTGCGCGGAGTCGGTGCACACTTGGCACGGCTTCGCCTGAGCCAGCTGCTGTTGCTGCTGCTGCTGCTGCTGCTGCTGCCCACCCGCGGCCGCCGCCTCAACAGCTAGCGGCTGCGCCGCTTGAGGATGCTGCTGCTGCTGCTCGCCGTCCGCCATGCTGGGCCAGAAGCGACAAGCAACGGCTCAAGGAAGAGAGCTCCAAGAACGCTGCGGTGGTAACCCTTCCTTCTGTTGAGAAGCAACAGAGAAGCAAAAGAAGAGAACGAGCACGGGCTAGCCGCCCAGCTAACGTCACTACCAGCCGTCGTCAACAACGAATCGCAGCTGGCGATAGCACCGACAGGAAAAACAAGGCTCGCTACCTATACGTACGTTAAGTCCCATCACCCTCACGCCGAGCGAGCTCAGCGAAAGGAGCGAAGCCAGCATCGGTGTCAGATTGGCTGTCGGTCGACCGCCGCACATTATACCCGTGAGTGCAGCAACGAAGCAGGGGAAGTACACGGAGGGAGGCGTCGATTCACGCCTCTCAATCGCACCGCAACGAGGCTGCTGCTACCGGTACGCCGTGGGCGAGCGCATACATAGGAGTAGTCGACGCAGACAACCAACCACTTTCTACGTAGGCGCGCCCTCAAAAGACTCGCTCGCTACGTACGCAGGCCTCGCTGCGAAAATCGATAGGGCATACGACGCGTTATTTTGGTGGTTTGCTCCGCCAGCATCCATTGAGCAGCACAGAACCTCATATGGCCGCGGTTCGTTCATTGGGATATGAAATCGGTTGTAGGAGGCTGAGGGAAAAGATGCTCTCTGTGTAGGTGTAGCGAGAGAAAGTGCATCCAGTTTCGCGGCCGACTGTTTTTACTTACTTGCTCAAGCGGACGTCACTCATTACTTTGCCTCTCGCGCACTCGCATCCGCAAATGAGCACCGGAGGGGACAGTGTTGTTGTGAGTAGTCACTGTTTCATTCCATTGAATGTGTGACAAATGCCCCCCGAGTGACGAAGGTTCCAACTAGTGGATAATGAGCAGTGGGGGGGGGGGGAGGGAACGTACCCTCAGGGTCACGAGAAGCGAGGCGAGGCGTCCTGCTTGATTGTGTCGAGACGCGTACCATGAATGGCATTCCGTCTCATGCAGTGCAAAGATTTATGACTTGTGGGTGCAGCAGCAAAAAAAAACATTTTCTATTAGTGCTCTGCAATCCAACAGTCTATGCTTACCACAGACGTGGCCGCTGCGCTCCTAGCCGGACTACACTGCACTCACGGAAAGGTTCTTATCTGTGCACAAGCGCATCCGCACACTGTGTAAAGGTCACCACAAGAAGCGTTATCGCCTCACTGCGTCTGTTTCCAGGCATGACAAACAAGAAAACAAGGCAAGTGACACCATACAAGTATTCTTCGCAGTGACAAGGCGACATGGGATTCTTCTTCATTGTAGTGACGTTACTGCTAGCTGTTGCAGCATGGATAATCTGGTGAGAAGATGCTGCAAATGCTGCAAACTCAAATTCAAGATGCTGCAAATTTAGCATGCGCTCGTAAATATCAATGGAAATGGACAATTTTACATGTCTCTAAACTGCAAGACAGTTGTCTGGTTGTACATGTTGTGTGTAGTGTGTCGACAATATTGACTGTAGAGTCTACATAATACGGTACGTACATACAGGTGTGTACATTGCGTACCACGATGCCTGAAGTGAAACTGATGCCTGTATTTGATGAGTTGTCCAGGTCAAGACATCGTCGCATGACGTTGGCGCGCAGAAGCGGCATACCAGGACCGGCACCCAACTATCTGTTTGGAAATTTTAAAGAATTGGTTGAAGAACTTGAGCAGGTACAGTAACAGCAACTAACTACTATAAACAAACGACTGATGCACATATCCTTTTAAGAGAAAAACTGAATTTATTTATCCAACAGTGATGGATCGCTGGATGAACAAATATGGAGGAAAGAACAAATGTTACTGGTGAGTGGCAGTACTGTAGTAGCTTCACAACTACGCAAAACGATTGGGTGACATCTCGCCCAACGACATTTCGCCCAACGACATTTCGCCCACGACATCTCGCCCAACGACATTTCGCCCATGCGACAACTCGCCCAACGACAATTCGCCCATGCGACATCTCGCCCAATGACATTTCGCCCAATACATGTAGTAACTACTTCAATGCAAGTTCATACAATTCCGTCAATAAGATGCGAATTCGTTGCTGGTCGTTGACCCCCGAGTCGAACATGAGGAAGTCGTGGCCATCAGAGTTTTGCGAAAGCGCTGAGAGATCGCGATCACGAGTGTTTTTTTTTGCCCGTGGGTCTCAGGTGCCTTGAGCGCGTCGGCTTCATGGCGTTGAATCATGTGGCTCACGCCGTTGCTTAGCAGCTCTCCTTGACCGCCGCCTCCAAAACGCTTTCAGCAATGTTGGCGCGAATGCTGCGTGTGGTGTCGCGGCTCTGTGCGGCCTGAGCGCGAGCCGCAGCGACCCGCTAGTTGGATTGGAAGCGCCCAACGACAGGCTGTAGACAAACCCAGCGTCGGCTGCCACCGTTCGACACCTCTGGCAGTGCAAAGAAACTTACAAGGCATGTCGGAAAAATCAAGCGACCAGATTTATCGTGTTCTGCACTACGGTCCTACGCGTAATTCGCTGTAGGACTGCGCGCAACTACAAGTATGAACGAGTCAGAGAGCTCATTGTGGCGTAGCGATATTTGTGCAGAAGCCAGAAGCCAGAATACAGATGATACAAGCCAGATGACAGAGCATTGTGGCGCGGGCTTTAAAAGTACGCTGTATTGGGCGAAATGTCATTGGGCGAAATGTCGCATGGGCGAATTGTCGTTGGGCGAGTTGTCGCATGGGCGAAATGTCGTTGGGCGAGATGTCGTGGGCGAAATGTCGTTGGGCGAAATGTCGTTGGGCGAGATGTCGCATCACCACGCAAAACGAGTCAAAATCATTTGTAGTTTCTACGAAGGCGGCTTTCCCATTCTGGTTACCGAAAACCTCAACGTGATCAAAGAAATCTTCATCAAGCAGTTCAACAATTTCACAGACAGATTCGTGAGTGCTCTTGGCCCACTCCAGCACACCGGTACTTATCTTCTACATGGTCAGAGTGTTTAGATTCCCCCATTGCTCGTAAATTATCCGTACACTACTGGTGTGGTTATGGCACGCAAACAGGACCACTGGAAAGAAACGAGAACGCTTGTCAGCCCCAGTTTCACAACTGGCAAGCTGAAGGCGGTGGGTGGCTAAGTTTATCTTGTTTTGACGACCATGAGTACATTGGTATTTATATTGTGCACAAGCACAAGCGCAACTCCACACCGATCTTTCAGATGTCCAACACAATTCAAGATAAGATCAACAAATTTATGAAAGTCATGGAAAAGAGAGCAGAAGCCGGAGTCCCTTTCGATATATACGAGTGAGCGGGCAGCAAGTTACATGGATCGCAGGCTGATGTTGATTGTTTTCAGCGATTTCCAAGCGCTCTCAATGGATATCGTTGCGAAAATCGCTTTCGCGGTCGACTGCGACTCTCTGAATGATCGCAACGACGTCTTCTACACGCAAGCCAGGCGGCTCATCTATGAAAGCGACTTTACACGAGGAAGACTCATTCTCTTGTCCGGTACAGTCCACGGAGTTTACACGAACCAACCAGATACGGCACTATTCATGCAGTGATCTACTGTGTGGGAGACCCTTTTCAGTTTTTTTTCCCGAGCTGACCGGCTACGTGGCGTGGGCGCGTCGATTCACGGCGTTCTACAAGCCCGAGCAGGCGCTGCTCCGCGGTCTGGAGCTGGTGTGTCGCGAACGCGAGAAACTCCTGCACGTGAGCGGCCTCGTCGTGTCGGCTCCGAGGCGACGTGCCCGACACCTCATCCGGTTCCTAAGGAGTTCGAGGGAGTGGACGCGATTCAGCTGATGCTCCAGCACATCGAGAGGGAAGCGTCGCAACCTGACGGGGTTGGTGGCTAGCCGGCAATCGACCAATAGGTGCACATACATAGCGATCGATTGAAGGCCAAGCCGAAAATGGCTCGCGAGAACGTGCTGAGCAACTCGTTCGCCTTTCTGTTGGCCGGCTACGAGACGACGAGCACGACGCTCGCCTACGTCGCCTGGCTGCTCGCCAAGCATCCTGATGTCCAGGACCGGCTCCGAGCCGAGATCGACAAAGCGTTCGGCGACAACGACGCCAGTCTCTTTACTCCGCGCTGAGTACTGCATGATCCACTGGATGCAGCTCCACTTTAGACCATCGAATATGGGACGCTGATGCAGCTGGAGTACCTGAACGCAGTGTTCAAGGAGACGCTGCGCTACTATCCTCCCGTGCTCTTGTGAGCCTTCCTTCCCACTCCATCCAGCCGGTGCGGTGACGTGCGGTGCCATATTTCAGATTCATGACGCGCAAGTGCCTGAAGGACACGCTGGTCGAGGGCATGACCATTCCCAAGGACATGCATATCATGGTCAGCACCTACGCGATTCACCACAATCCCGAGTACTGGGAGGATCCGGGGAAGTTCGATCCGGACAGGTGGAGTATTCTTTCGTCGACTTCGCCGCTCTGGCAGCGGCGTCACAATAGACAGGTTCATGGATGGGCGGGACAAAGGCCAGAACCCGCTCGCCTGGCTCGCCTTCGGCACGGGTCCGCGCAACTGCGTCGGACTGCGCTTCGCCGAGGTCGAAGTCAAAAAGACCGTCGCCTCCTTCCTGAGGCGCTTCTCCTTCGTCATGCCTCAACACCTCAAAGAGGTACAGATGCCTATATACGTATGTACCGCTGTTTGAAGCTTTGCGCTTCGGCTCCGCGACATGGTTCAGACCGACCTTCGCCTCACGCAGAACGGAGTCCTTTTGCGTCCTCTGTGCGGAGTGAACGTTTGCGTGCAAGCCAGAAGCGCTAGCGACATTTAGAAATGTAGCCAGTGCAACGATATTGTGACGGAAAGGATTTATAGCAACTTTTTTTTTCGTTACTTATTGTGACTTTCACGGACGTTTCTCAATGTTTGATTGAAACTTGACACTCACTATACAAGCGAATTGAGGAAGCGGCACGTAAGGACTACACAGTGCGTTTTCACTAAAGAACACGTCTCGCGATACGCCTGGAATGCTCAGCCAGCAGCTCCTCGACGATTCCCTTCTCTCATTCGGGCTTCGAGACGTGGGTTGGCCATAAAACTTTATTTTGAACCCAACGCACAGCACAAGATCGTAAACAATCGCAGAAATCGGAAAAATAAATCGAATGAACGATCTACAGATGGAATTGCCTACGAATGCCCAATTTCACTATCGCCGCTATGGCGCTGTGTATGTATAATCAGTTCCGTCAGGGAGACTTTTGGGATAGTGTATTCCCACGTCGTTCGGCGAACTGGGGGTGGGGGGCGCATTTGTGTCAGCAGCGTGTACTACGTGGTCTTGCGTATACCTACGTGCCTACTGTTACGTGTACGCGTACATGTCGACCGTGTCACGTTCACCACTTCGCCTCGTTGCTTTGAGGGAGAGTCGCTTCGTCTGTATGCCGTCCGATGCGCGCAAAATTGGCCGCAGTGCAGATAAGGATGGTTTGCTTTGCAAGCAGCGACGCAGCGGCGCGCCGCGAAGAGAGCGGGCTCGGCTCGACGACGACGGCGACAGCGCGCCGCCACCCACCAGAGACCGTCGCAAGGAGGACACGTCAGCGTGCGCAACGAAAGTGCCCGCACTTTCTTTGCCGCCTCCCTGTTGCCCCTTCCTTGCCGTCTGTGCAGCAGCCACGCAGAGCGCGGTCAAGCACCGACCTCCGCGTTTATATTCGGTCGAAGCGCTTCGCGAACTTCGCGTCCATTGGCTGGCGAGGACAGGAGGCTGATTGAGTGGACTGGACGTGATGCCGCTGCCGCGGAACGACAAGCGCGAGGTGCGCAAGCTGAAGCTCGAGATCGAGCAGCTCCGCGTCGAGTGCCTACTGCGCCGAGAGCCAGTCAGCAACAGCTGCAGAGAACTCGTCGAGTGCGCTGCCTTGCCAACTCTTTTGCAAACCATTCGCACGCTCGCGGTATCGCCTGATTATTCCACTCGAAGAGGCATACCGCTGACAAATCCCACTATACCCTAAACCATAAAAAGTACTGTACCTTAGAAAGCCGACGTCAGCAGCACACGTATACATATGTATGTATACATACTTATGTACCAGTTCAATGACACTCTGTTGCCTTGTTCCAATGTTCAGATTCTGGAAATTCGCAATGGTTTTTTCTCTCAAAATCGACGTGACCGACACTCGCTGTAGAAATCGATATGCCATTTGACTTGTTGTATTCGAAGCGCATTGAATTGAATGGCGTACTGTAAATCCTCCAATAGTGCCCCCGAGGCACTATTGTTTCAATGTCTCTCAAGAGGGGGGCACTATTAATTTCGTCAGATTTTTGCGCAATTTTGCAGCGAAATTTAACGTTGAAATGCCTTAAAAAGCACACAGGTAGAAGGAATTTAAAAGTTTAATTGAAATACGTGTATTGCACACATGATTACACACCATGCAGGCACTTTTAATGCAACTGGGGCAACTTTTAATGCAATTCAAGCATTCAACATTTGATTTTGGCGCGAAATTAAAATTGACTTGCCCCCCCCGGGGCACTATTGGAGGGGTGCTTCTATTGGAGGATTTACGGCACGTATAGTGTATAGTGTTTATGTATAGTGCGTGCGCGTAGCGTATAGTACTGCAGCCACTGCTTCAGATTTGTGGAACAGGCTAGGGACAAGGACCCGATGGTCAGTCGCTCGGTTGATCGAGTTAACCCATTCGCTCAAAAGAAGAAGTCCAGCCTATGCTCCATCCTCTGAACGAATTGATCGAGAGTAGTCTGGGTTGCCTCCCAGTGGTTCTCTTTGTTCCTAGAACCATGGATTCTATCTAGCCTGAAACTCCGGCAACGCCTCATGTGCAAATTGTGCAATGTTACCAAGCACCAGCGCTGAAATACTTTCGAAACCGATACTTACAAATGTATACGATGCCATTTCGGCCGAACAAGGACTCGAGTTTCAAAACGAGCTACTGTAGGAAGCCTTGCTGGTGGAAGGTGGACTTTTCCATGCTCCATGTGTCGAAAAAAAGGCGGACTGCGTATGTATGTGCGGGCCGAACAGCGACAGAGTCTTTGCGCGCACGTGTAAGGCTTTGCGAATCGTTTGCACCGTGTACAGAGAGCGCCGGGAATCCGACGATCGCGCCCAGGAGGCCACCGAGCTGAGCGCACAGCCGCTAAGTGATTGCCGGGAAGCGGAGACAACAGGGACAGAGAGGTCGCGGGAGAGAGTCGTGAGCAGCAGCCGCCAGGCGCGTCAGAGGAAGATGGTGGGCGGCGGCACGTAGGAGAACTTGCGACGGACGTCCTTCTTCTCGTCGACCGGGTAGATGACGTCGGCCCACTTCTTCACGACCGACTTGGCGCGCAACGGCGCGTTCTCGAAGCGGTACGCGTCGCTGCGCAGCTCTTTCAGGTATGACCTGCAACGTACATAGGTGTAGGCGTGTCAGCGAAGGGAGCGCGGCCGGGGGCGCCACGAACGGATCGGAGTCGTCCTTGGTGATCCAGTCGCTGATGCCGGTGCCGCAGAGCTGGCCGTCGGCCATCGCCTCGCGCACCAGCTCGGTGATGCCCTTGAAGCGGTGCTGCTTCGCCTTGCGCACGTAGTGGCGGTGCGCGGAGTTGTTGTGGTACTTCCAGGCCTCGATCATGCGCGAACTGATCGCCTCCTGCGACGTCGAGCGCTCGTCTCCCGTGCCACAAGCGCGTGCATTCGGCGCTGTACCTGCGCGTTGCCTGGTGTGAAGTTGTGCGAGTTGACGCCGGGAATCTCGGCCAGCTTGCTGATGTACTTCATGGCCATCTTGTCGTTCTCGGCGTCGCCCGCGTAGAGCATGCCGACGACGTTGTACTCCTTGCTGTAGCGCTGGAAGAGAAGATCGATCGCGTGCGACTTGCTGATCTCGCTCGTCATCACCTCAAACGCCGCCGCGCCGTCACACTGCCGTTTCCTCCATTATTGCCCATGCAGTCAACCGTGTACCTCCATACAGTTGTGCGAGAAGGTCATGGTAAGCTTGGGCATGCCCGGCTTGGAGTACTCGGCCAAGATATCGTTTTTGAGCGACTGGTAGACGGTGAGACGCCTGTCGATGCTCATCTTCATCTTGACCTCGTTGATGATGTGGATGGAGCAGGTGTACAGCTTGTCCGGCTCGTCCTGGAGAATCTCCGCGTACTCGTTCTTCTCGATGATCTCATTGATCCTCTCCTTCATCCCTGCAATGCAACTGTCGTTCTCAGCCATCTACAGACCTGTACATACACCAACAGCAATTAGCATAACCGAAATCCTCCAAAGGCCCCGGGCCCCGGGAAGAGGAGGGAAAAAATTTAAAAAAAAACACCCCCCACACACCCAATGTTACAAGCGGCAGACGAAAGGTCAAACTGCAGAGTGCGGTTCAACTTGTGGCAAAAAAAAAAAAACCCGAACCCACAACAAAAAGAAAAAAAACAAAAAACAACACAAAAACAGAAAAGAGATTCACAACTCCTAATGTTTTCCTGTTGGCACTCTATCAACTGTACTGTTGAGGCATTCGCAAGCCGCTTGACTGCTTAGGGACAGTCGATCTGGACAGAAGAATGGGCGTTGCATGTTTTTGTTTACCAATATTCTCAGGGTCGCCGGTGTATTTCGGTCCGTAGCTTTTGCTCGAGTCGACTATCAGCGCGCCCTGCTCCGCGGCGCCGTAGTCGCAGACGCGGCCCACGTCGCGGCCTTGCAGCATGTCGCGCGCGTCGTGCAGTACCCTGCCAACTGCTCCGGTCAGGCACGGCTCTTCAACGCGATCGGCTTCTTCCGCCTCATCACCTCAGCACGTAGCCGGACGGCCTGCCGGAGACTGGGACGAACTTGACCTGGACGTCCTCCCTCGTCTGGATCTCCTCGATGACGTTGACGAAGTCGATCTTGCCCTCCAGGTCCATGGGCGTGAACGTGCCGTCGAGGTCGGCGAAGATAATGAAGCAGCGCGGCAACGGCATCCACTTCTTCGTCAGCACCTCCACGGGCGCCAGCTCGGCCGGATCCAGTTCCGCTCTCGTCTCGTTGACCATGCTGGCGCGCCGCCGTGTCACTTCGAGCGATGAGCCGCTGAACAACTGGTCGTCGTCGAATTGTCCGCGTCGCCGTCGCCGCCTCGCCGCGGACCGGTCCTCTCAATTCTCGTGCGTCGCGTCGACGAGCTCAAAGCGTGAAACACGGGTCGCCGTTTCGGGCTGGCGGGGGAGCGCCCAGATCCGCTGACGCGACTGATAAGCTCGGCGACGACGCCGCGTCGGCGCTGGCGCTTGCTCTGCCCGCTCCTCCTGCCGGCGACGGCGCCGGCGAGCCACGACTATCATGTGCCAGTGATCCGGGAATACGTAAACAAAACAAGATGCGCGGGCCGCGCGCTGCCTCCAGCGTCCGTCGACGACGCGCTCTACGTTACGTGTGGGTAGGTACATGTATATATCTGTGGTGCACACGTGTAAGCAAACGCGCTTGCACTTGCGGGCCAGAGACAGAGCGGCTCGCGGACACCCCTCGGCAGTGTGAGAGAGAGAGAGAGAGAGAGAGAGAGAGAGAGAGAGAGAGAGAGAGAGAGAGAGAGAGAGAGAGAGAGAGAGAGAGAGAGAGAGAGAGAGAGAGAGAGAGAGAGAGAGAGAGAGAGAGAGAGAGAGAGAGAGAGAGAGAGAGAGAGAGAGAGAGAGAGAGAGAGAGAGAGAGAGAGAGAGAGAGACAGACAGAGAGAGAGAGACAGACAGAGACAGAGAGAGAGAGAGAGAGAGAGAGATAGAGAGAGAGAGAGAGAGAGAGGGGGAGAGAGAGAGAGAGAGAGAGAGAGAGAGAGAGAGAGAGAGAGCGGGAGAGAGAGAGGGAGAGAGTGAGAGAGAGAGAGCGAGAGAGAGAGCGAGAGAGCGTGAGAGAGAGAGAGAGAGAGAGAGAGAGAGAGAGAGAGAGAGAGAGAGAGAGAGAGAGAGAGAGAGAGAGAGAGAGAGAGAGAGAGAGAGAGAGAGAGAGACGAGGCAGCCGGCGGGCTTTGAAAAGCGGCCGCCTGGCGCCTGCACTGGGTCGAATACGCTCGAGCCCGGCGGTGGAATGCCGACAAGGCGGTGGCGCGGCCAGGGAAACCGGCCGGCGAAGACTGGCGTGTGCCTATACTCTATACTGCACGTCAATCAGATGAAGAGCGCCACGCTGAAACGTTAGCAGCGCACAACGACGGAGGACGTCCAGTCGACGCAACGTCGCCCCGCCGCACGCACCGCTACTATACCTAGGAGCCCACGCGCGACGGCACCGCCCGCATTAAAAAAATCTACCTAGGCATGTACATGTCGTATGTATGTATACGTGTGTCGCAACGCACGTCTCTTCGCGGCGTTTTGTTCATGTTGTCCACAGCAGGGACACGGCATATGGCAAAGCGATTGGTGGCGCCATCGTGGCGCGTCAGCTAGTAATCGGCCTTGCCGCATTTGCATCTAGCCCAACTCTTGGTGTGGTCCTTAACCAGTCGTTCCCTCCACCCTCTGTTCCGAAGAATGGACCGTTGCAGGCAGGCAGGCACGGACATGCGAAGCACGCACACACGCACACACACAACGCCCCCAAGCAGTAAACAAACAGAGCCGGCACCAAGAACAGCGAATCAACTCGTAGTTATCATCTCATCACCACCACCAGCAAGCGTTCTTGCTGACGCGCGTTCCTCTCCGCCGGGCCTGCTTTGATGCTCTCAAACGGCCGTCAGCAGTTGCTCTTCTTGTGCGACGACCGACTCGGGAAAGTGGCGTCCTGCCTCCGCCGCAGACGTCGACGCCGTCGACCGCGTCCTGCTGCCCATGACGCATTTGGGAGCCGGCAGCGGCGACGAAGTGAGCACGCCGCCGTTCAGCGCCGCGTCCATACATCTAAAAGTGATTCCACTGAGACTACCGGAACTGGCCCGTGACTGTCATTAGAATGAATATGGTAGCTATTTAAAAAATAATATGTACTATACCTAACATTAGGATACTGGGAGTATTTATTTTCAGTTTATAAATGAGCGTTTCGCCTCTATGCCTAACGCTCAGAACCTAGAGGCAACCAGCCAAATATGTAACTGACAAAATAGCGGTTATTTTTCACACCCACCACATTGTCATGTCACACGACACGTGCTCCCCTCATACAGGTTGCACAAAGGCGGAAAGACGTGATCCACAAGGCCAAGGGTAGCAGGAAGTGTTCTCCTATTGTTTAATATCCCTGTTGCGATGCCGAGAAAAGTATTCTGTGCAAAAAAAGATGGAAGTAAAAGGACCCATTAGACAGACTGAAAATGTGCGTCATCTGAGGATACCGTACCCGCGACCGTCGCGCTCGTCGCGCTCGCCGTTGCGCCAGGCTCGTCGGCGCAGCTTGTGCAGCTGCTCCCTAAAGTCGGCTCCGAACGCGTAGTAGATGATGAAGTTGGCGGAGGAGTTGCAGACGACGAGCAGGTTCGAGCCGTCGATCAAGTAGTGGATGAGCGGCGAGTCGAGCGTGTTCTCGAGCATGTTGACGATCAGCGCCAGCGAGTTGCAGACGATGAAGAGGCAGACGACGAGGACGAGACTCACGACGCCGCCGCCCGACGAAGACGCCGCCGACGAAGACGACGAGCGCCCACGACCTTCTGCCGCCTCCGTTGTCGTCGTCGTTGTCGTCGTGACACAGTGGGCGGTCGACGGCTTCTCCGGGGCCGCCGATCGGCCGCCCAAGAACAACGCGAGCACGATGCTGAAGCGACAATTTGCAAGAAAATAAAATGCGAGTGCAAGAGGCTTTGTTGCGCCACTGCCGACTAGGAAGAGTGGTCAAGCACCTGGAGTTGACGAAGACGAGTAGGACAACCGGGCCGACGGCCATGACGACGGCGTAGAGGATGACGTGGTAGACGTAGACGTACATGTTGTCGTCGTCGCCGCGCCGCAGCGGTGTCGGGCAGACGTGGTAGGAGGGCGCGTTGTCGAAGTCGGCGTGGCCGCAGCGCTCGACATGCGCCTCGAAGAAGCGCACCGAGTTGTAGAGAACGGAGAGCGCGACCAGGCAGGCCACGACGCGCAGCACCACCGGGGGACGACAGCAGCGCGACGACATGCGCGTCGGCAGTACCACCTGCGGCGAGCGCGCGTGCCTTCGGGGCCGGCCGACGCGGGCACGCCTGCGGCCGACCGACCAGAATGAAGCAGTCGATGGCGGCGGCGACGGTGAAGAAGACGGAGGCGGTCTGCGCCATGAGTCCCAGCGGATAGCTGAGCGGCGTGAGCAGCGCCGCGGCGGCGTGGCAGAGCAGCGAGTCGCGGCCGTACGTCTGGAGCACGAACATGGCGACGGCCGTGGAGATGACGCAGCAGTCGCTGCAGCCCAGCGCGCACAAGTACCAGTTGAGCGAGGTGCGCATCCTGAAAGGCTACGCGTCTCGGCGGGCGGACTCGGCGCTTTTGTCAAGGGCGACGACAGGGCGCGCACGCCGGTCTCGAGTAGACGTAGATGGAGAGGCCGTTGCCGACTAGTCCGAGGAGGACGACGGTCGGCATGAGTGCGCCCACAACGGCGAAGTTGTACTGGTAGTAGCGGGCTAGGCCGTCGACGTCGACGGTGATGTTCGTCGCCGACGTGTTCTGATCGTCGAAGCCGCAGTCGCCGCAGACGGGCAGCGGCGCCGCCTGCGTCCAGTTCAGAGGTGACGCCGTCGTCGACATTCCAGCGGCTGCGGGCGTGAGACGAGGCAGCGAAGACAAAGCCTCCAACGAGTCCCTTAATTAAGTAGTCGACGGTCGCCAGCTTCCTAGGGCTAGCTTTCTGGAATTCTAATGGACTGTGCGAGAGGCGAGCAACGAATGCCGTCGAATTAGCGACTGGTTGGCCGCGCCCTAATTGATACACGTCCCCGACAGCGGCAGCGTCAGGCCGCGCGCCGACTAGTGATGTGACTACGGTCGACCGCGACGACTCGTCCTATAGCTGGCCTCGGCGCGCTGCTGCGATGGCAACTGTTGAACTGTTGTTCTTGAATACGTCGATGGAGCCGACAACAATGCCGATGAGCGGATGAGCAACAGAGCGAATGAGCGACATGCCGAAGCCGGCGAAGCTAAGCTGTCGAGCAGCCGGCATCGTAACGACCCGGAGGTCGACCACTGCGGCCGATAAACTGGGATGCGAACTCGGCCAGTCGAGCCAACATGAACGAAAATAGCTCGGGGAAGAACCGCGCTGCCGCTAGTCAACCAACAGGTTCGCCCGGCGGGCCGTATAGTACATGTAGGTGTGTCACTGGAAGCGCCGACGACTCCCAAAGCGGATGCTTTCTTGACTTTGCACAAGGCAGGGGGACGGGACCGGAGACGTCGTCAAGACGACCACGCAGTACTCGCAGCCAAGCAGTCTCCACAGACGTCATTAGGGTCGCATCTTGGAAGTGGAAACTTTTGTGGACATGAAGCGCACAATAGGCCCCAGGGATGATGTTTCGGCATGCAACGTCGTCACCGGCAAAAGACGAGGGGGCCCTGGCCTTGGGGGCGCGGCGAATTTGGGAGAGTTCCGGCGGAGATCGCGCACGCTTTATCGATTACGCACAACCCTACATGCCAGCGTTCCCAATTCCCCGCGTGAGAGCGCACCAGAGACAAGATTTGCCCGGGAAATGGAATGTATCCGTCTCGGACGGCTCCGATGCAAATTGCGTTGCTCTACGACAGCTGGCACGAATTGGCCTCGTTGCGCGTTTTTGGTGGGCCTCGCGGCGACGAGCCGCCCACAGTCCATCGCACTGCACGCTTCGGGGCACCTTGCGCGTTCAGCCATACATTTCGAGTTGTGTTGCGTTGACATTCTTTGCGCTGGGAGTGGTGACACCGAAGTACAGTGGAAGGAAAAAGCGAAACGTTTCTTGGTCTCTGGGTACTGTAAAGCTCTAGCTTGAATTCGTCTCAAAGATAAGACGCCGAGGGACCCCGTGCAGGCGCGCGGCTGAGCGCAGCACAACAGTCAACACACGAGAAGCCTCTGAGAAGTGCCGCTGCGTGAATCGACCGAATAGCCGCTGCCATGCAAGTTGAAGCGACCAGCGCTTTGATTGCGATATTCATGCTGAAGCTCTGTTTGCCAGTGGCTGGATTTCGCAAGCAGACGCTTGAGGTTCGAGGGCGACTTCTGTGTGGCGCAGAGGCTGCGGTCGGCGCCAAGATCCAGCTAGTAGAACTAGACGAAGGTGTGTATATGCACGTTAGTCGTAATACAGTGGGATGACAGGACACTGACCGCATCGTTTACTCTGATCAGGCACCGATCCGGACGATGACATGGGCCGTCAAATTACTGGAGACGACGGTCGATTTGATCTGAGGGGAAGCACCTACGAGATCGACGACATCGAAGCTGTGCTCTCCATCCAACACTCGTGCAATCTTGGTGGAAGGGTGCGCCAGTTTCTCTTTTCGTGTGTGGCTCGCGACTACTCAAGATGGACTGTTTCTACGAAGAAATTTGCAGAAGTGTCAGCGACTGTGGCGGACCGCCGTGCCGACCAAGTACATCAACGCGATGCCTTTCGACGTCGGCGAAATCAACTTGGAGGTGAAGCTGGACCGCGAGCGCTTCCACTGCAGTTGAGTGGAATTGAAACAAACGCCCTGCCATTCTTTGATGTTGCGAAAGCATGTGTGCTGGCGCGTGAGCCGGGCAAAGTGAAGTGGTGCCGATTGCCGAACGACGAATCGGAGCGAGCAAAACAGACGGCGCGACTGGTCAGTCCCCATGACCAATGGCTCGCGGTCGTGTCAGCAGAGATGAAAAGGAAAAGACGCGACGGCGCGAGCACGCAAGCAAAGCGCGTGAATTGCTCCCCAACGTAGACACTTCACGCGTTCAGTCGAGTGTGACCTATGGACTACGGAAAGAAACAGTTCAATGCCGCGAACAACGAGCATAATGCGCAGCTCTGATCATCTTTAACGTCGTAGATCACAGATAGAGACAATCAGTCGGTCGTATTCACAACAATCAAAGCGTCCTGCCAACCTGCAACTGAGAGAGGGAGGAGAAGGGGGGGGATTCCTTCCACTTTCCTGGGTTGAATGCAGATTTTAGTAAGTAGGGGGAAGCGTCATAAAAGCATACATGCAAAATATACATAGTTACGCCTAGTTCTCCATTTTAGGTCTTTCCTCTAAAGGCCATATACCGCAAATGCTCAAATAGTCCCCCGAGGCACTATACTAGGTATAACCGCTCCTTACCCAGGGGGCACTATTAGAGCGAATCGTTTCAAAACCTCAAAATTTATATCTATTGATCCGTCAAAATGGCCTATTTCTCAGTGCTTTTAGTTTAGTTAATACCTTTTAACATTCCTTAGGTGGTGAACGGTGTAAAGTAGCTGATTGATTGACATGTTCTTTATTGATGGTTGTAACTGTGTGCAATTTGTACACCATAGAAGCGGAACTACTACTACTTCTTGATTTTTGTACATCCATTATGAAAATCATAGATAGGGTGCTGCTTTGGCCCGGGGGCACAATTGGAGACAGTCCACTATTGGAGAGGCAACACTATTGAAGTATTTACGGTATTTGTGAGAACCCCATGCACAGCTGTTGAAAAATCGGTAGCAGGTACATGTACGAAAGGAAGAACGAAGTCGCCTGTAGATGTACCTATGTAGATGTATAGAACGATGACGCCTGTAGGTTGCGCGAACGGCGGAACAAGCTACACACAACATCGGTATTGAACTACTTTGGGCATAAATTATTCAACTCAACCCAGCTGAGAATTTTGTAACCACATTGTTTTAGCGCGACATCGACTTGCTCTTTTTCCGCTCTTCAGGGGCTCTGTCAGGAGCTCTCGGTCTCCTATGCTTTCTCCTCTTCCTTCTTCTCCTTCTCCTGCGCCTCCTCCGCCCTTTTCGTTGACTCCAGCCTGTTCCTCTACTCGGCCCAGACCGCTGGAATGCGAGTGGGCTTTCGGCCATCTTCGTAGTCGTAGCAGTAGTCGTAGCTGCCGTAGTCGACGATGGAAGCGCCACCGTGAACTGCATGAGCCACCGTTCAGCTTCTGCATCTTCGGCAGACAAACTCTCCTCCTCTGATGACGGCGCGCTCGTCGCGCCCTGCGGCGGAACTGCGATCGTGTAGTTCACGAGCCACCGCTCGGCCATCCTGTCTGCCATCTCTTCCTCGGCTTCGGGATGGACGCGGAGCGCGAAGGGCGCATCGGCCGCTCGGTGGACGAATTGGTAGCAGCGCTCGGGTCGGGCGGCCTCGCGCCCCAGACGGCGGGGGCGCAGCGGCAGTCCGCGCCTGTTGAAGCCCAACCTCACGGCGGGGAACGCGGAGGAGAAGAACTGCGAGTGGGACGAGTCGTCGATGCGCTCCACGAACACGCAGCGCTCGTTGCGACCGTTCTCCTGAACGCCACTGCTGTAGAGTATGGAGTGCTGCTGTCTAGCGCGTGCGTACTGTACTTGCATACGTGCGTAGTGTATGTATTTGCATGCGTGTGAGGGCGAGCGATGCGGCCAACTTGCAAAACGCAGGCCATGAGTCAACCTGTTCGAAGTGCGCGCGCGCATCGTCTCATCAGGCGTGCCAAACGCGTCTCCCGCCCAAATGAGCTCGTTCACCCTCTTCGGACGGAACACCATTCCAGCTGAGTCGGTCGTGCGTGCTCAATGCGACGCGAGCGCCGCCGGCGGCGGGGACAGATGTGTTTGCGCGTCTCAGACGAAGCGCGAAATTGAAATGTCCGCTCGGTCCCCTTGTCCATGTATGCGCAATGCGGCCAGCAAATGGGAATGCGCCGCGGTGGCCACCAAACTCTAATTGGGGGGACAGGGGAAGGCGGGCGGCTGAGGGCGCGCTCGTGAATTGGGCGGCTTTTTCCGGGAGCATCAAAAGGTGTACGCACGCACGCACGCGTACCCGTGCGATGACTCGTCTCCGCCTGTCCAGGCAGACGAATCGTTCGGCTTCGTCGCTGAGAATGCGCAGCCGACTGCCCGAGTGATCGCTCTGGAGCCGAAGCACCGCTGCAATGACGACAGTGGAAAGGCGACGGAACGAATGGTCCGGTGTGGCTCGATTCGTAACCTCGACTGCTGGTGGCGTTGGCGTAGACGCGCTTCCCCACGGTCTGCACGTAGGCTCGACTGCAGCGGTTGTAGAGAAGCAGCCTTCGGACGGCGCGGTGGGGATCGTTGGGCCCGGCAAAGGCCGAGTGCTTGCCGCTTGGCGTGATCGCCGCTCCTCTCCAGCCGCCGCTCGAACCGGAACTCGACGGTGCCGCCATACACTGCAACCGATGTGGCCAATTCTATGCAATGCAACAATTGCACATTGCACCACAGTCTCCGTTGCACTTATCCAATCCAACTCACCGACAATCAGGAAGGGAGAAACGTTCCGATCATGGAGAAAAGCATTTAGATACTAGATTGATGCATTGAGAAATTGTGATGAGCATCAATTCTCCCACATTCCAGTGCAGCCGTACTGCTCTGCAGGAAACCAATCACACGAAGCACACTTACCATGACTAGAGAGCAACAAAGCAGCAGCGCCTGTAGGGCTGAGCCTGAAGACGGCCGTCCACGAGACGTCTGCGCGGCGCCGACGCAGCTCAGTCTGGAGCGGTGGTGACCAAGTGGATTGGCATTGGTTTGCCAGCACAGCTGGAAACGAGCCAAAAAAGCGTTGATTCCCACCTTTGTCGCTGAGTGGCGGTGTCGGCAGCGCGTGGCGCCGACGTCGGCTGCCGAAGGCGTCGGCTACGACGCTGCGACTGGCGGGAGACGTCAGGCGTGGCTCCGGCGGCGTTCGGCGGCGTGTGGGAGCAGCACGGCTTGACCTGGAGCGTTAGAGGGAGACGGCGCATTCTCCGAGATGTCCTCTCTAATTGACGCTGGAAGTCGCATGCCAAAAGACGACGGTGGACGACGACGAACGACAGCGACGCCGACGGGGTCGAGACCAGGGTGGGGCAGCAATCAGCGCCGAAAAAAAACGACGCGGCGGTCTGTCGGGAGCCCAGACGCCGCCGCCGCCGCGCGGCCGCCGTCGTCGCCGCGTGTAGCCGCGCTTGCTCGTCCGCCAATTTTCAATTTTGGTCCTCCGCCGTCTGGATTTGTCTGGAGGCCGGCGGAGTTGGACTGGTCGAAGCGACGGCCGGAAGGCGCGTCGGCGACGAGGACCGCCGAGGCTGTGCCGCCGCCCTCTCGTCCCTCTGCCGCCGCTTGCCTTGAAACAACACAATCTGGCGTCGCGGCGTCTTGAAATTGGCAGCCGTTCCACTCGTCCGTCCGCCTCCAGTCCGGCGCGTCAAACTGTCCTCGCGACTCGGCGACCCTATACCGATTGTGCTCGTGCGTGCGAGTATGCGCTGGTGTCGCGCCGACGACGGACAAGAGAGCGCGCGCGAGCTTTTTGCTTCGGCATCGGAGAACCGATTCCGAATAATATCTTGGCGGCTGGCGGGGCGCGCGCACATGAAGGAACGCCGAGCACCGGCGGCCGCGAACAACGAACAGCGCCGACACCGTATATTTGCAGCGGCGGAGCGGAGATGGAATTGGTTATGATGGCCCTCTGAGAAGAAGAAGGAGACCGGATGGAAGGGCGGTCGGCGGGAGGAGACAGGCGAGCTGATTCCGTCCCACGAGACAGAGGTGTGAGTGGAAGGACAGAGTCGTCAACTGCGCGACATGACAAACGAGAGCGACGAGCGGCCGATAGACGGTTGAAGTTGGAATTCACGGATTCCGGTGAGATCGCTGACACCGGGCACCGCGGCTGCGCTAATGCGCTGCTATTGATCCCGAGGCCAGAAACGTCAAGTGACGTGGATGAATTTGTCCATTAGCCGACACTGAGACAGTGGAAGCAGTGGGCGGCGCGTGTCTAAGTCGAAGCTGATTCATTCAGAGTTGGCCCAACCAACAACCTGAGCTGAGCGCGGCCGGCTGCAGAGGCGTCGTCTAACACAGCCGAGACGTCGAGTGCTTTCGCGACCCGCTGCGAGAGCGTCGCCGTGCGCCCTCCGACGGCGAAAGGGAAGCTGAAACTGGAAGTCGAACGGGAGGCGACGACCGCCGACGAAGCGAGGGCGCCAAACGACGACTTTTCTCAAGTGGTGGAAGACCGGTGCTGGAGTCGAGTCGACAAGCCGGCCGTTCTTCGTGCTCCGAGGCGGCAGCCGCCGGAGAGCAGCACCGACACTCGCGACGGAATCGTAAGCTGCGTGCCGTCGCCTTCTCCTGGCCAGGCAAAAAGGCCCTCGCCATAGTTCAAGGCACACGACGGGCGCCCGCTGGATCGGCCTTGTGCTGGCCGCGGTGAGCGCTACCGACGAAGGAGGAGGCGCTCTAGAGCTTGCGGCGCTGCGGGTGAACTAGAATTTCACGAGGCGCTTTTCGTCAGACAATGACCTCTGCTCCGGCCGAGTCGAGAACACGAGCGGACAGTAGAGGAGCCGGCCTGTTTGCGCTAGGCGCCGCTAGACAATCGGCGGCGCGTTGCGAGCGAGGCCTTGTTGCGCCGCGCGACGACGACTGGTCATTTTCTCAGGGCGCCGAGCCGCGCCGACTCGGCCGCTCGAGCGGCGCTCGGTGCTCGGGCGCGACGATGACCTCGGCATAACGGCTCGTCGTCAGCCTCCCACCACACTCTCGAGTCGAATTCACGCCTCGACGACGACGGCGCGCTCGCTCGCCACTTCGGCGGGCGCGCTCTCTATCGTCGCCTTGGCTGGCGCCGGCGCTTATTAACGGGTCAGCTGGCACCAGCGGCGGCGGGGCGCGCACACACTCGACGACGTCCCCACCGCGGAAAAGTCATAACCGACGGGCCGTGTTTGCTTCCAGACGATCCGCGCCTACGAGCGCGCCTCGACCCGCACGCCCCTCATGCGCGCGGACCGGCTGGCAGCTGGGAGTGCGCAACACGTATGGGTCGGCAAGAGTTTGCGTCTCGTATACACGAGACATTCCGGGCATGTGTACATCATGTTGTCGTCATAAAGCAAGCATTATATACGTCCTACGAGAATACAAGTGCGCGCGACTCGCAATCCGGCCCCTTTTGTGTCAACATAGGTACCATACATTGTATGTCTCACATGTTGCAACGTATACCGACACGACATATAGATATGGTGCAACAGAGAGTGAAGTACGGTTGTACACGAATATAATATGCAGTGCTATTGGCACTTCGCTAATGCATAGAAAACGAACCGCTTTCGACCGCTCAATACCTAGACGCCGCAGTGTCTGCTATAAGTTGAGAGTCGAGCGTCGCCAGGGTTCCAGCTTGCCTTGAAGGCAAGCATTGTTTGTGGAGGAGGACAGAGGCGTGACGCGCTTGAGCAGCCGACGAGAATGTCCGCAGCGCGAGAACTGAATGCCGACTACTTCAAGGAGGTGTACGGCTTCGACGTGGCCGTGGACGACGAGGAATTCCTCACCGTTGACCGCTTCCACCATCGGCCGGGCTATGGAGAGTGTTTCAAGCCGGTCGAGCGACCGCCAACGGCACGTTGTATCACGACACTGGTCTCCCTGCTTCGCTAGTGTACGCAGTGAACGTTGCCTCGCGTTCGCAGCCGGATTTGCTCAAGCCCTGCAAGGGCTCCATGGAGCGCCTGGCCGAGAGCGAGCTCGAGATCGACCCGGCCGACATGACGTACGACCAGAGGCTCCGGTGGCACTTCAGAGAGTTCTGCTACAAGACCTCGGCACACGGCATCCCCACCATTGGAAGGTGACCTATACATGTATACATAGGTGCCACCTCCTCAGTGAATTCGTGAGCGCGCGAGCGCACGCACGCACGCACGCACGCACGCAAAGCGGTTTTCCTTTTAGCGCAACAAACAGATACGTGCGTTCGATTTGGGTGCTCGTCTTTGTTCTTGCTATGGCAAGTGTTTTGCTTACCTGAAGAAGCAAAATTACTTCCTCCACCAAACGCAAACCAGCCAATAAATACATTGCGTAGTAGTTGTCACCAAAACACTTGCAATAGTCAAATCTGTCGTACAATACATACCAGATACTGCAAAAGTACCAGCGGAACGAGAAAATTGTAGACATTCAGGTGGGTGTCCAAACCTTTTGTTGTTTTTTTTTATAATTATTTTACTTATATGTATATCTCATTCGCTTTAGCTGAAATTTGACAAGGCCAATTTTCCTGCCATCACCGTATGTAATCTGAATCCTTACAAGCGCAGCCTTGTGGAACACGTCGAGAGAGTCGCCAAAACGGTGAACTCGCCGCAAACATTGCCGTGGTGTGTGCGACGTTCGTTCGCACCAAAAAGCGGAAATTCAGTTGCAAGCATTCTCGATGGCCCTAGAAAACGCCCAACGGAGCCGTGAAACAGCAACGCAATTTGCGAACAAGTCAAAGACTGCTCCGGTATCCACATCAGGACGTAGATTCAGACGAGACGCAGCCGACAATGCATCCGTCGTCGGCGACATAGGTCCGAAGAACCAGGATCCCCAACTCGTCAGGACCTATTGCGAATGCAGTTGGCGGCTCTGTTGTCCCACTACAAAAACATGCGAATATTCATAACTCAAATGATAGAAGGCGGCAGCTGCACGACGAGCGGAGGACGAGGCCACTTCGACATAGAGCCGACCGGCGAGGCGACCACCTGCATCTGCAGCTACACTTTCAAGGACGGCTACGGAGACGCCTATCCCTGCGGCAGAGCAGTGTCGTTCCCTTGCCCGCCCAGTCAGGCTGTCCGTTGGTGCTCCAGGGCTGCACATCTAGGACGACTGGAAGACGACGACGTGCGTGAACTGCAACGAAAAGAACCAGTGCGACGAGCTGGACGCCGACGCCGCCGCTCCGACGGTGGAGGAGGCGGTGCTTTGCAGCTGCCTGCGCTTGTCGTCGTCGGCGAGCGGCGCCTGCTTCAAGCACCTGCCGGGACAGCGACTCAAGGAAGACTTGTGGCTCCTGAGAAAGGGGGGCTTCGAGCTCTCGGAGTCATTCCTCGAAGCCATGGGTTTTGAGGTGCTTTTAGGCTGTTGTATCTCTTTCTGCTTTTGACAGACTCCCTGTTTCATCCACCCTCCCCCCCTTCGCCTCCCACCCCCGCCCTAACACAGCAGCCACACACACACAGAGAGTACTGCGCCTCGCGTACAAAGTTACAAATCTTGTCTAAGCGGTTAGCAGAGGCAGAGGAAGGCCAAAACTTCCCTGTTCAATGTAAACGTCACGTTTCGCATGCGCGTCTGCGCGCGCAGGGCATGCTGGACGAGGTGGCGATCGTGACTCGGGCCAAGGAGAACGTGATGTTCGCCTGCTCGGCTCTGCCCATGGACAAGCGGCGCGCGCTCTCGACGCCCAAGCACGAGTTCATCCAGAAGTGCTCCTTCAACGGCAAGGCGTGCGACATCGAGCGGTAGGCACGCCACAACAACAACAATCACAATGCCGCGATGGCTCACGAAGCGTACATGCAGCGACTTCGTGACGCACGTCGACCCGACCTTCGGCAACTGCTTCACGTACAATTACAACTTGACCGTGAACAAGACTAGTTTCAGGGCGGGCCCGCTCTACGGTTTGTCTATGGTGTCTACGACGTCACTAGCTTTAATTTTCATTGTGAACGGTACGTGTTTGGGTTTGCGCATGCTGATGTACGTCAACGCCACGGAGTACATCCCGACCACTGAAGCGGCTGGAGTGCGTATGATGGTTCACGACAAAGATCAGTACCCTTTTCCCGACACCTTTGGCTACAGTGCGCCAACTGGATACGTTTCGTCGTTCGGCATGAAGCTGGTGCGCAGGTACACGAGCAAAGCTACCTAAGGCTTCAGCAGAGTGTCGTCTTAGAATAAAATGGAACGACTGCCAGCGCCATACGGCGATTGCATCCGCGATGGAAGAAGGGATGACTACGTCTTCGTCAACCATTCCTATTCGACAGAAGTACGTGTGCCATCAATACGTCTAGACCTAGAGTCTCAAAAACAAAGAACACCAAAATAGTGCAAATGTCGTTTGTTTAGGGCTGCTACCGCAGCTGTTTCCAGCATCTCGTCGTGCGGGACTGCGGCTGCGGTGATCCCAGGTTTCCTCTGGAGAACAAAACGGAGCTCCACCACTGCCCATACGATGATCCAAAATCAAGTGAGATTCTGTTGAAAAGGGGCAGGCAGCCCTTTGAACGCCCAGGAATCAACGAGCAGAGGCGCCTCCCAGGAAAATGCGTGGATGAGAGAACCTCTCGGATGGGAACTCTGAGTGGGTTCACTTGCATCTGCCAGCAGCCGTGTCATCAATCCGTATACACTGTCAGCTTTTCCTCGGCGATTTGGCCATCGGATTCTCTACAAGTCAAAGTAGGCGAAGGAGGCAGAATGAATAGTTGCGTTGCAAGCACCCTCTTTAGATTGGCAGCTGCGAGGGCGACGAATGCATCTCTCACTACAAGTAGGGCACAGTAGCGCTTGTCTTGTCAACGGACGGCACTTGTCGGCGACGCGTTCAGAAAGCACGGCGCCATGGTCGAAGTATTCTACGAGCGACTCAACTTCGAAGTCATGAAAGAGACTGGAACGTATGGGGTCAGGGGTCGTCGTCTTCATGCTTTGCGGTTTTGACTGGGCCCATGTACATAGCGTGCGCTCACGCCTGCCTCTGCAGTTCTCGAAGCTGCTGGCCGACTTCGGTGGCCAGCTGGGCTTGTGGTGCGGCATCAGCTGTCTGACCTGCTTCGAGTTCGTCTGCTTCGCCATCGAGCTGGGCGCCATGTCGGCCCATCACCACTACGAGGAGTGGTCGGGCAAGCGCGCGCAACGTCGCGCTGCACAGGAAGGCGATGAAGAACAGGACGAATAGAATTGCCGCCCTTCGTTTGCTATGATAATGTACGTTATTTACATCGCATGGATTACAGGTGAAAAATACTTACAGTTCGTCGCACTACAGCTTGTGGCAGTCGGCAGTGTCGCGTGTTGCAAGTTTGCAACGTCAATACAGGGCTCTCAACGTTTCACGATACAACGCGCCACAGATGAAAGACGTCGCGAATCTCTGTGCATCACCAAATCAAGAAACTCTAACTGCGAATGGCATTGACAAGCAGCCTCTATGGAGAGCATAGAGAGCATTTTTGATTAAAAAGTGCCAATGTGCAATTCGTGCAACGTTTCTTTTAGATGCGTGGACAGCATCAGGCGAAATCAGATTTCATTGCAGAGCATTGTTTCAGACAGTAGTGTTTCAGACACAACACCCTATAAAATGAAGCCATGCTTTGCAAATACTTTTCGCCAGATGTTGTCCAGGCATGCACTATCATTGACTTTGTACTTTGAAAGCACTGGTTTACATATCGGTAGTGTGTGTTTCTGCCTAAGTCGTAAACATACATAGGAAGCTCTCATGAGACGCGAAGCTGCCGCTCTTCCTCCTGCAAATCCAAATTCATCCATTCATTCTTTCATTGCCTTCCAAATCGAAGTCAGTCGCCTTCATCATCTTCGGTCCGTCCAACATTTGTCGTAGCAGACCGCCAAGACAACAACCACAAACTTTACCATTGTCACCTAAACATCGCAATCCTCTCTTCTACCTACCTACGCATACCTATTTTTACATTGCCTGTTGAGGGGAGTCTAACTCATGCGTATGTGGGCAATTGTTTTTGTGTGACTTTTTTGTCTGTCTGGGTATATGTACCATGTATGTACCACTACCTGTACGTATCTACTCGTGCGAGTGCTAGGTACATATTAGAACATCCCTATACTCTAGTAGTCACAATTGATTGAACAGCTCACCACACTCATGCCAACCCAGAGGCCCATCAGTCCGCCGATGTTGCTGATATATGAGGTGAACGACATGCTCTTGTCCTGCATCAAACGTTGTCGCAAAACTCCGTTTAATAATTGTCTTACCGTACGAGCGCAGCAAAGGGCAATATGAGAAGAGTACGGTATGTGCTGCTCGAAATGAAACAAAGTTCTACTGTGGCTTGTGCTATCGGAGCGTGCAGCACTGTACCTGCAGATACTCTGGGTATGCGCTGGAGTAGAACTTGATCGACAGTTCTATGGTTTCTTCCGGATTCAAAAGGTCTTCCGCGACTTCTTCGCACGTTCCATTGCAGTTCGTTGTGTACGTCTCAAGTGCCCGCAGCCATGGCGTCATGTTCTTGGCCGCAAATTCGTCTGAAAACCGTTGGATACACTGCACGCTCAGTGCAAGCACAAGCCAACGGCGTGCTAGCTGTGAGTGCAGGTTGGAAAAGAACACCGAAATGCACATATTAGGGTTGTACGCTGACGCGTACACCTTGATGCACAGACAGGTTGCATTACTGTGCATATAAAATGTATTCGTGTACTGCGCGTCACGTCAAGTCCGCGCGTTGCAGCTCACTACTGTCGTAAAACAATAGTAAATATGAAAGACGTACTGTACAGCAAGCCATGTGGTAGAAAATGACGTGTGTACCGACTACCGAGGCAGTAGTTGGTGCAGTCAAATTGGAAGACGCCGCGAGTGACGTGGCAGTTGCGCTCGTAGGCGACTGGCACGCAGCTGCCTCGAGCCGAGTCGTAGCGGAAGCCCTTGTCGCGCTGCACGCACCAGCTGTACCAGAGCGGCCCCAGTCTCGCCGCCTCGCTGGCCGCGTCCAAGACGAGCGCAGAGCACCGAGCGCCGTCTCAAAAAGAGGCAGTCGGACGAGCGAGCGGCACTCATCGCTCCCCCAGTGGGACGAACCGACCCCCACAGGTGCTCCAGCACTCGTCGTAGGTCTGGAACCGGTTTTGGTTCATCGCCTCTCGCCAGGCGTCCTCGAAGTCCAGCTCGGAGGCGGAACACGGGACGTGAGGCAGCTGCACGCACTCTCTTCCCTCCGCCTTCCAGAACCATCGCGTTGTCGCATTCGCAGCAGCGCTCGAGTCGGCAGCGTAACAGCCTTGACTAATCTCATACTTGCAGACGTCTCCTCAACAATTCACCTGTACGTGTTCTGCGCGCGCATCGACAGACAGTGACCCCCATCTCGGACTTTCAATAATCGGAAAGTTCCTGGAGTTGCGTCCGGTCGTTTCGTTCACTTCTCGGGCGTCGCCGAACTGTTGAAGCGGGGAAAGGGAAGATTCGAGCCCATTCCTGCGTTTCTCTCTTCTTAGTGGAAACGAAAGCAATTCAAGGGTGTATTGCACTTCTCGGCATGGTTCGACGCATCCTCTTCTGCAGGAAATAACTCTCTAAAACGGATCGTTTTCAGCCGTTTTTCAAGAGAATTTTTAAGTGAGGGGTAGCGCTGATTGTTCGATGGAATTTGACACACGCTGTTTGTTGCAATGCTGTGTAGCCGCTAACAACCGACCTCGTTCAAAAAGTGCTTGAACGTGCTGAAGTTCTGGGCCAAACGAAGTTTCTCATCGCACGGCATGGTAGTGTTCAAGAATTTCTCCTTGAGAAATGGAACGCTGCCGAGGGAGTAGCAGCCTTCTTCCTCGAGCAGGACGGCCTGCTCACAGTCGAATTCGCACAGTTGCTTCGTGTAGTGACGAGCGTCTGGCAGATCGTACGCCTGGAACGCAATAGCAATTTCTCAGCTCACTGCATGTACGGAGCACAAAGTTTGGAACGAGGAAATGCAATGAACAAGAAATGTATGTATAGGTTGCACCTGCAGTGTCACAGGCACTTCTTCGGCACGCAGACACAACTTCCTGCCGGAATTGTCGTCGGCACTCATTCTGTGGAATCTGTGATGCACCGTCTGCTGCAGATGCACAGTGGCTGCGACACCAAATGGAACCCAAAATTGCTTCGTCTGCCCCTTGTCACTGGTCGCCGTTTCGCTCAGGTGGATCTAAAAAAAAGTCGCATTCCCTTTCGACGGTAATATGGGTGCAGAATGCGCATGCCTTTAGGCCCTTTGTACCATACACGTTGCCAGTTCTCCAGTGTGTTGAGAATGAGACATGGTATTCTTCCGCCAAGAACTCGGAATTTCATTCATGGATGTTGGAGTGGAGCCGAGCTGTTACAAGAAAGATTACCGGAAACGCCCTTAAATTGTGACATTCCTAACCACCCTTTATCTGTGTGCAGTTTACTCTTCTCGGAGTAGTCGTTTGAGCGTCGTTTTCAGTTAGAATACAGCGAAAGTTTTGGAGATGTGTGGCGAGCGAACCTACAACTAGGCGGTCGCAAGGACTGTCCAACAATGGACAACAATGGGTTTGTGCAATTTGCTATGGAGAATGGCTCTGTCTGAAAGAGTACCTCAACGCCGTCTTCTTCCAATTGCTCTTCTGCAATCCTCGGTTGGGCATTGTTCAAATCTTGGTACAGAGTCAAACTCAGTCCATTGTTCTTTTGTTTCCAACTGCTAGTCGAAGAGAAGCGAAAGCATTTTTTGTGACCGTCGTGGACTATGGGCTCCAGGTTGCCTGGATCGCTGCAGTTGAACGGTCCTCCGTCAAACCGGCACGATTTAAACAGGTCCTCGCTTCTGTAGCCCACACGAGTCAAATAGTCATCCAAGCCCGCTGAACAAGTTGTACTGCCAGTGCCAGGTCACACGACACACGAATTGAACGAGAGAATAGCGTGCTATGGTACCCGGTTCATAAAACTCTGGTGAGTAATTGACAACAGTCTTGAACGGCGCGTCTGGACGAAGGCCTCTATCACGTAGATGCGAATAGATCGTCTCAATCGCCTCCGACTCCGAAGAGCGCCTTAAATCACCAAAAGTCAATTCATTCGTGAAGTCAACAGCAGCGGCTTCGCGCCGCGTTCTAAAAATGGCAGAGACGACTTCTTGTCCACACCATACTGTACATGGAAGTGCAGCATTGGTCCGCAGATGCTGACCTGTGGAGACGATTGAGGGGGCAGATGACGACGGTGGGAAAGTCGTGGCCTTGTTCGTTGGTGCGCACGTTGAGGCGTACGTTGCTGACGATGGACTGGTGGAGGTACTCGTGCGTCTGCTTGGCCACGAAGGCGGCGAGCAGCGCGAACGCCGACACCAGAGTCAGCGCCCAGACGAGCCGCTGCGCCAGCGTGGGCGCCTGGTAGAGCGCCGGCAGGCCCTGGATCTCCGACTCGAGGAACACGTCCGCCACGCTCCACTTCTAATAAGCAACGCAACTAGTACGCAGCCAATGCAGGCAACAGACGGTGCACGCGCTCGCTCGCCTTGCTACGTTTGCCCTTTCGTCGCTCCATGAACACTCGAGTCATGGTGTTCTTCCGGTGACTCTTCCAAGAGCTGAACAGGCGCCTCGGCAGTCGGATGGTCGTGCCCAACTTGCGACCTCCGTGATCGCCGGAGTTCCCCTCCAGGTCACGCGCTCCATTGGTCGACACAGGGTCTAGACGTTGACTACTCGACACAACGAGCTGCAGCTGCATTGCGTTGTACACGTACTTCATTCACATGTATCGTATACCGTTAATTCCTCAAAGAGCGCTTAGGGGGCACCGGGTCGAAACTGGTTGCTGGAGCACTCTGTTCTATATGTTTGGCACCTACGTATTCATGACCGAATGGTAAATCTATGGTATGTAGGATTTTGAAAATATAGTAAGAAAAAATATGGTAAATCCTCCAATAGAAGACCCCCTCCAATAGTGCCCTCGGGGGCATGTCAATTTTAAATTTGCGCCAAAATCAAATTTTGAATGCCACTCAGTTGCATTAAAAGCGCATGCACATTGTGTAATCATGTGTGCAATGAAATACACGTATTTCAATTAAACTTTTAAATTCCAGCTACCTGTGTGCATTTTAAAGCACTTTAATGTTAAATTTTGCTGCAAAATTGCGCAAAAATCTGACGAAATTAATAGTGCCCCCCCCACCTCTTGAGAGACATTGAAACAATAGTGCCCCTGGGGCACTATTGGAGGATCTACGGTACCTAGGTTGGAGGATTTAAGATACGGCCATGCGTTGCGTTTAAAAGGCTCAGTCCAAGCATTTGATTTTGTACCGAGGACACATTCTAGGACGTTCGACTGCCAGTTGGGAATGCGCCCATCGTCGACCCTGAGAAAATCCGAGTCCGCTGGCGGGTTTGGCATTTTGGATTCTCGCGCGCGCGTGCGAGGGCGCTGCGACGGCCGAGCTGTTTTTTGGAACAGTTGGCTAGCAGCGGCGTCGTATTTCAAAGAAGTTGCATAAGCGCCAGGAAATGGATCGACGAAGAACAGCTGGTTCGACGGCGCGAAAAAACAAAACGCTGCTGCTATGCACTGCATCTGCTGGTCTCTGTCAACACTTTTCTCCCAACTTTCGCCAGTCTGACATTGTCTTGTCTCGCTGACGTGTACGAGCTCCTTCCTTCTTGGGTGGGATAGCTCCTGCTCGCGACTCGTTCCGCACTAGCCGAATTCACGAATTATGTCAGAAACATCCGTTGAAATTAGTCAGAAAAAAAACAACCGGCAGTCTCCAGGCTCAGTACGTTCTCATTACGTCACGCGTCCCGCGCGCACGTACCGTACATCCACCCACGCTAAGATGTAATCGTTAACCGGTGGCCTCCGGGGCAATCAAAGCGCCGAATCGCAGAACGAAGGCGTAGGGAGGGAGGGGGGGAGGGGGGGGGGGTCAAGACGCGCGACTGCTGAGTCTGTCCACTCGGCCAAGGTCGCTGGACGGCCATGGCCTAGTCAATGGGGGGAGCGTGGGCGGTGGACGCGACGCCGCTGACGACGCCACTGACGTCAGCGTCTGACGCCGCATAAAAGAGGACGGCGGCTGGGGAGTGGACAGACACTCTGTCGCTGATTCTACGTTAGTCGTTACTACATTTCGGGTCTTTCCCTCCGTCGCTTCCACAAGTCAAAACTCAAAAAGAAAAGATGAATGCGAATCTGCTGTGTGCGCTCGTGGTGGTGGCGGCGCTGTCGTCGACGACAGATGCGGCGGAACGCTGGGGAGGCCTTGGCTTGGGCCTCGGTGGAGGAGTGCTGCCGCCCTACGGCGCCGGCGGTTACCCGGGGTACGGCGCTGGAGTTTTGCCGCCGTATGGCGCTGGAGCCCTGCCGCACTACGGCGCGGGTGTGCCCTCGTTCGGTCTGGGCGGTCTGCCGTACCTTCAGCCGCCCGCTGGATTCGTCGCGCCGTCCGGCTGGAGCATGCCGCTCGCCTCGGCCGGTTCGTCTCACGCACGCCGTGTCGACGCCACGCGCCGTGCCCAGGAGATGCGTTGATTGTTTGTCGTTGCAGGCTGTCCTCCCATGTGCTACCCGTTCACGGCGACTTGCTCGGGCGCGTGCTACTCGGCGTACGCGACGACGTACAGCGACACGAGCTGCATGCTCTGCCTCGGCTCCAGCTACCACGTCTGCAAGCGCTGCTTCGGACGCTTCTACAAGAAGTGAACGAGACTCCAGACGACGTATCGCGCTGCTAGAGCGCCATTAGACATTCGTTGCGCATCGTTGACGAACGGTTTCGGTTGCGTGACGCGTTGTGTACCGTTGAAGCAAGGCGTTCTCAGCAGTACCATTCACTCATCACAGACACAATAGCTGGAGCGCGCGCTTTCGTTGGACAAAGACGCGCTCCCACTCACGCTCGGTTTTGTTTCACGCCCGCGCAGTCGCGTCGTCCGATCTCAGGAACAGCAATTCAGAACTTTCGTCCGAAAACAGCGTCAGAAAAGGGTAGATATCTTTGATCCAAATCTGATTCAAGAAGGCTAAACTAGGCGTTCAGCAATTTACGCCAGCGGCTCCCGTTTATCCAACCACTTAAAAGACTGTAACGCTTCTTGTGAATTATCAAGAGACTAGCGTAAACCTGGGCAGCATATGGCCTAGTAGTAGAGAATCGGTCTCTTGCGCGCACGGTTCTGGGTTCGATTCTTGATGGTCCCAGCGACCACTCTATCCACTAGGTAGGATCCATCCACCTAATAGCTCGTCGAGACAAATCGAATGGCACCAAGTTCATCTTTTTCGAGCTGTACTTGTGTTAGTGCGCCACATATTCATTCTTATTTATTTGCAGCTACCTGCAAATTTTTACCTCATATCGATTCTTTCAAATGGGAAGAGGAAGTGGTTACATAGAGATTGCCCGAACTCAAGGTTTGTCGCACACAAGTGTCTGTTGTTTGTTGAACATCCTTTCTGAAAAGTCCGCTAATACACACCATGACACACAGTTTTCCCATTGAGACCAATTGTCACAACCCACTCCATACTCCCAAGGCAGCCACTTACCTCCGTTCGCAGCGTCAATGGTCAATCGCAGGCCCATGATACCATCCGAGCTTTAGACAACAGCACGTGGCTGACCTTTTGGCTAATCTTTACACGCAGTACTATAGCACTCATACACACATACGGTAGGTACATACGGTGGCATTGACCGTCTTGGGTAGCCCATGGCCTCGACCTGATGCTAGCCGTCTGGCCTACCTATAGCTGAATAAAGAGCGATTGTGCCCAACGGTACATAACTTTGGTACCCAAAGGCATTTTTTTGAAAGTGACTTCGCTAGATTCCTAGTTTCCTTGACGACGCCAACGCGGAAGCATGGACGTCGTGAGCTCGGTGGCGGTCGCACCGGCGGTCGTCCTTTACGCTCTGGTGCTGTTCGTGTTCGTGCGCCATCGTCGCGAGGAGCCCTTCAAGAACTTTGTCTACCGACTCATGACGGCGCTGGGCTTCTGCGACGTCTTCTGCTGCCTCTTCCTCGGCTTCTACCGGCCGCTGAGTCGCGCGCTCGGCGTCCCTCTGCTCGGCTGGCCCGTCGCGGTCGCGCTCGCCTACGGCTACGCGGTCGTGCACAACGCCACAATGGCATTGCTGACGCTCGTCGCCGTCAACCGAATGACGGCGCTCGTCTGGTTCGACGCCTACGATCTCATCTGGTCCAAGGCGCGCGTCTTGCTCGCCTGGGTGCGTGTCTGCGTCACCGTTTCGCTGCACGTGTTCCGTCCAGTACAAACGTGTTCATAGGAGCAGGTTCCATTCATTCCCTTCAGGCGACAATAGCAGCTTGGGTGGGCGGCTCGGCAGCGCTGGAATTCATGGCTTTCGGGATGTCGATCGAAGAGAGACCTGCAAGCCGTCGCTTCCTGCTGGCCAACAATAAGGTCACTTGGGCGGACGCGGGCGAGGCCCGCAGTCTCGTCCGCGCCACCGCCATGTATGTAGACGTAGTCGTCTGAATACCCCAGCAGCAAAAAGAAGCCACATGACCCGATGACGACCTTGCTACTGCTTGCGATATACATTCATACGTAGGTCAAGACTATAACGATAGCGTTGCCCTCTAGGTTTGTGCAAGAAATTCTTTGCCATTGCTACTGTACACTTTGGAGTAAATGTTATTCTTGTGGTCACTTTGCGACGTTTTCTCCTTCTGGTCATTCTTCTATCTTCGTTGTCCTTTGACTGAAGAATTGGAACACCCTCAAGTATGTCACTAACTTCTGAAGGTAGTTATCAATTAGCCACTGCACTGTACAGGATTTACCAGAATACTCGCCACAATTCGATTCAAGGTACGGTATGTGTCTGCTTTAAAAGCGAGCTTGTTACTGACATTGCCAGTCACCCACGACCACGCCACGAGTGTCGCACTTCTCTTTACAGCAACGTGCTACAGTGCGCAAGTACAGCCATCAACAGCATAGGTAGCGGGCTAAGGTATAATCGAACGCCACGCTCTGCAGCAATTGTGAAGCAACCGATGAGTGCGCCGACAGGGAGAAGGACAAAAACGCCAAGGAGCTGCAAAGTTGCGTTATAATGGCATGCGAATTGTAGCAATCGGAACGCACCTGCGATATGACGAGGGTGTTGGCTTGAAAAAGTCTTGTGTCGTCACAGCCAACATCTGATTGTCTATTTGTGTATTTTGACGTCACGAGTTCGGCTAATGCCTCAACAAAAAGACACATTCGCACTATAAGGACAGTATCAGCCACAGCCAATGAGTCATTTCAAAACCAACTTGCACGGCTATGAGAGAAGTATTGAATTTATCCGACACGGCCTGATTTTTTGGGGCAAAGATCCAACTGCGATACATAACGTGATCCGAACCAACGGGCATGTAAAAGCCGAGCGAACAGTGCTCTGAAGAGGAGCAAATTTGTTAATTGGTCGATTGCCGTAAATTGCAAGGTTACGCTGACATCTGTGGTGACAAGGAAGTGGCATTGTGTCTTAACAGATAATATAACGCATGGTAGTGATACTCTCCGTTGAACAAGACGTCGCTTTGCACACGCTACGTACGATTCAGTCCATTTCTTACAAGTATATTTATAGGTATGCCTTGTGTGAGCAATTGATTGTATGACTGCGCAATGTTGCTATAATTTTTTTTTGACTGAATTTGAATTTGAATTCCCTTTCCACATCTGTCCGATCCAATAGCGCGTCCGTGCAAGGTATGTATCGGAGGATTTACGTTATCTCTACAAACCAAAAGATACAGCTTACTTTGCGCGACATCGTGAATGTTCAGGCTGAATTCAACTGCGACGTGTCCGCCAGCAAGAAGATGACCTTCTACCTCCGCAGCAGAGTCGACAACCAGAGGTGGGTGCAAGGAGAGTGACGCATTCAGCAGGGCGAACTCGCGCCACGATTTCGCGTATACCATGCGAAAGAATACGCTTCCACTAGAGGCAGTGACAAATTCCAAATCTCCTTTGCCTACGCTCGCCGCCAACGACTCCAAGTCCGTAAACTGCGGTATTTCTGAACGACGTTCAGTGAATCTATGCATGTACATGCCTATACGGAATGAGCCTCGTAAGTGTCCGGGTTTGATTTGCGCATCAAGCTGCTGCGAACGAAAGCTGTGGAAATGTTCAGACAACGTAGACGTGTTCAGCATTTTATTGTTTTTATTGTTTGGGTGTTTGCAAGTTAATTTCAACTAATAAATCACAAGTTACGGACCGCATCGTGGGTGTACATACATACCTATGTGTACGACTGTACGTGGCTCAGCCTGTATGCGTACTGTATGTACCTCTACAAGGCGATACTGCCACTCCTAACCTGCTGGCTTCAGCATAAACTTTGCGAGAATGATACCCTGAAAGAGATTCATGACGAGGGTGCATAGCAGTCCTGCCATGCCAATGTGGATCTTCCGTGTTGCGCAGTCCGCTGGCAGAACATTCCAAAAGCGAATAATTCGCGGAAACAGAACCAATAGCGACAGCGTAGTCAAAACTGCCGCAGTGAGGCCAAAGGTAAAAACTGTGAAGACAGACACAGCTGACGTGACTAAATCGCGATTCCCTTTCATTGTAGTGAACGCAATTTTGTCGGACAAGATCGGATAGCCAAAACGAACAAATGGCGTTCGCTCATCAAGAAGAAACCAGGTGGCGCTCGTAGTGTCTATCCGAGGCAGAAATCGAGCGAACCACTTGCACAGAGCATGCATGTACATACAGCTGGGTGAGATGCATGCAGCTACATACCGTAAATCCTCCAATAGGAGCCCCTCCAATAGTGCCCCCCCCCCCGGGGCAAGTCAATTTTAAATTCGCGCCAAAATCGAATTTTGAATGCTACCCAGTTGTATTAAAAGTGCATGCAAAATTAAATTGCATTAAAGTGTAAATTGCAAAGTGCATTAAATTCCGGATACCTGTGTGCACTTTAAGGCTGGCTGCATTTTGTTGCGTGTTACATTTTTGTTACATGAATGTTACATTTTGCTGCAAAATTGCGCAAAAATCTGACGAAATTACTAGTCCCCCCCTCTTGAGAGACGTTGAAACAATAGTGCCCCGGGGCATTAATGGAGGATTTACGGTATATAGCTTTGCTTATAGACTTACAGTACGAAGTAGGCAAGCTGTACTATTCAATAGAAGGACATTGCTATTCGAGATTCTCGACTGCTGCCTCATTTGGTTCTGGACCATTTGCACGGTTCCCGAAGGGTCGTCGCCAAAGTGGCCCCACTCGAGGTGTTCCAGGGGCACGAGACAGTAGTTGACGCGCATGAACATGAGCACGAGTCCCAGGATCTCGTTGTCGACGCCCGGCAAGGGACACGACTCGGTCGGCACCAGCGTTCGCAGGCCGCACGGATTGGTATAGGGACTGAAGACCTTCGTGCCCACTCGCAACTCGGCCCCGTCGCACGAGCGCGCCATCATGGGCCAGAAGACGACGACGACGACGACACTCAACTACTGGAGGTCTGAACGACAATTCTCGGCTCTACGTACCCTGTGTGTACGTACATATAGCAGCAGTGCTCGCGACGGCGGCTGCGTTTGCTTAACATCAGCAAGACGAGCGCTTCCACTTACAAACACACACACACACACACACCTACACACTAAGCCACTACCCTCTCCCATCCAAGTGCAAACAAACGCCTCGATAGTGCAATTAGAACGTGCGCCTCTATTCCATTCCGAGAAACACAAGTCGGTTTACCCTACCTATGTATGTATGTTTGCACTGCAGAATTCCGATGGCGGCAACCAGGGTTGCTCAACAAAATTCTACAGTCCTTTTTATGCTATTAAAGTGAAACAGGTGTCTCATTATTGCATAAGCGCAAAGCTATGAATCATTGTCGGGCGATTCGTTACAATAGCGATATTGTTTACGTAAACACCGATAGTTTTAAGTTCCGAAATTTGCATGTACCGTAAAGTTTAAGGCCGATTTCCAATTGTCCGGCTTCCGGCATCCGGCGGCCGTAAATCGGATGCCGGACAATTGGAAATCGGGTCTTGCCGGACGCCGGAAGCCGGCCGCCGGATGCCGGACAGACATGGCCAACTTTCATCTTTTGCCGTACGGCAAGCTTTCAAACCGGCGGCGAGCCGCGGGTCTCGTACGGATTGCATGCAGTACAGTACTGGCCGCATTGTTTAAACGCCGATTTTAATGTTAAGTGTAGCAGGTTCTTTTAACTTGTAACTCTCAATTCTTTTTATAAAAAAAGTAGCTCAACAACGGTCGAGAACAATAGTAGAGAAAGCAAACGGCTATGGCACTCTGTCGCTGACGCGGGCGCTCTCGCCCGGCCCAGTGTTCAGCAGAAGAAGATGAAACGAAACCGAAACGCCGCGGCACCGCCGCCACTGCGTGCGAGGCGGCTTCGCGGTCCACGCTGCTGACGGCGCCTCTCACAAAACAGTCGCTACGAGTCTGGGAAATGGCGGCGGCAGCAGCAAGGCGGTGGAGCCGGGCTCAGCGTCTACGCCTTCAGCGCCGCCGCTCGCCAGCGGTCAGCTAGCAGCTGCTGAAGTATATTCTCCTCGCTGGAATTATGACTTGTGTTTTGATGAGCTTTCCAATCGCCGCTCAATTTATTTATCTACGTGATCCGCGATAAATGTAGTTTCGTTGAGACCGGTACTTGTTGTCTGTTGTGTGCCGCCGGTTTTGCTATCGACTGGCTGGCCGCCGTTGGTTGACTAAAGAGAAAAGAGCAGGGAAAGCGAATGTTTTTTGTTCGTAGCTTTGCGGCGTTTGCACACTATCCGCATAATAAGCGCTGCATTTCCTTTGTTGTAAAATTGTCTAGATTGCTGTAAAACAACGCGAAATCCAGCGCTGTGCACTGCCAGTTAAAATATTCTAATTGGTACCGTAACTTTCTTATAAGAATTCGGCACGAGACCCGTGCGTATGAAGCTCTCCGTCCGGAAAAGCCGGACAATTGGAAATCGAAGCGTTTGACGTGTCGGATGCCGGATGCCGGACGCCGGTGCCGGATGCCGGAAGCCGGTTAATTGGAAATCGGCCTTTAGTTTCGTTCCCGTCCCAATACATACGTGCGCCCTCTCGCCCCGCTCGTCAGTCCGAGTGCTCGGTCCCGCAGTTGTGTTTTGAGCTTTTCTCTCTGTTCCCTTTCCCTTTGTCTTTTAGAGTTGCCCTGTCGCCGTGTCGCTTTCGAAGAACTCCCTGCCGAGAAGGCAGCGACCGTACCCGATTGAACGTACCCAATTGAATGGGAATCGAACCCATGCGCCGCACCGACACCCACAAATGACACCGGTATCAATGTAAACCGCGTCAACTCTCCACATGAGTGCGGCCCGTAAAACACTCGCACAATCACGACGTGTTCCACCCGCACACGTGACCAACTCTGCTTATTTCACCTGAAACACTACCACGAAACAGAACATGGTAATGTATGACCGATAAGTTACGTGTCACCTCGCCGCCGATCATTCTAGGTTCTGAGGAATAGGTTGTAGAGGTCATGCTGCTCTGGTGCGTGCACGTTCAGGTCTTCTTGCGTGTAGAGAAGAAGCAGTCACTCGACTCGGCCGGTTCAGTCCGCTGCGCGAACGCCACGCAACGCGCGTTCTAGACACAGAGAACAGACTGGAACGAAGAGAAGAGAACTGAAACGACTGGTGTTTTATTGACTAACTCTACTAACCTCTACATAGGTTTACGAATTTGCTGCGCACCTTGCCCTTTGTTGCGTCCGCCGCATCCACTTTGGGAACACAATTTCAGTGCAATGCGAGGATCTCATGCGACTCAGATGTCAAGATCCCAATGGCACTTCGAAATCAAGGTGGTACACTACCATGAAGCAAGACATTGCGCAGGTATCGGGGGCTTGGTTGGAGCTCGCCAGGGACCCCGTCGTCTGAGACAACACCGCGTTCCTCTGCTGCAGGAACAACACGATGGACACGTCCTGGCGGTCAGCCCTCGCAGCCGCTGTAGTCGCTGTCGCTGCATCTGCAGTCGTTGACGCCGTCGTCCCTGCAGCTGCAGTCCCTTCCGCTGTACTCGCTTCCGCTGTAGTCGCAATTTCAGTGAACGCTGCAGAACGTGTCGTTGCAGGCGCGGCAGTGATCGTTGCAACCGACGCAGCGGAACCTGGGTGTGGTGTGGGCATGGGCGTGGGTTCAACAGTTGTCGGCTAGCTAGACACTAGACTGATCTGGGCTCGACAAGAGTCACAAAAAGGAGAGAGAACACTTCTGCATAGGACACGGGCGCTCGCTCACCCGCGATCGCCTCGCAGAAGAAGACGAGCTCTGGGGCGCTCTGGGGTCCGCAGGGGGCGTCCGTCCACTGAGGATTGTTGTGTGGGACGACTCGCAACGCGACGCACTGATTCTCGGCCGACGTCCACTGAGGCAGGAACGGAAGGTGCCGCTTGGCGACGAGCCGTCGCTCACCGTCGCCGTCCGTGTACTCGAGAGTGTCGGCGTCGACCTTCCGCAGACCCACTAAGGCGAGCGCAGCGCGATCTTGCACGAACATGCCGCTAATCTGAACGGCCATCCCGTCCAGTTTTACTATTAGTATTGTATAGTTTCTTTGGTCCGCCTGACGCGAGTGCCGGGGCGCGCGCGCACCGCGGCATCCTCCACGTGCGCGACGTCCGCTTCGCTGAGTGGCACAAAGAGGCGAGCACGCAGGCCAGCGGGGCCGGTCGACACCAGTTCCGCACAGCGCTCGTGAGCCGAGTCGTAGTCGAAGTTGCTCGCCAACGCTACTTCCGGCCATTCGGCACGAATCACAAAAGCGACCGCTCGTTTATCCTCCTCGAGAACGTGGAAGCCGAGCGGCAGCGTGGCGCCTAGTCGGGAAAACTTGGACATACCAATTGCAGTCGCTGGTGTTGCCCCGGGGGGGGGGGACGACACCAGCGGTGAAAACGTCAATACCCCCCGTGACATTTTGCTCATTCGGCTTGTACTGATCCCCCAGTGGCCCACACGTCAGCAATGCTGCACAGCGAACTGGCGTCCCCAGATATGCATCGCTCGCTCGCGCCTAGTTGGGTCTGCGCCGAGTTTGCCCATTACGTCGGTATGGGGCAACACTCACTTGGCTCGCGCATGCCGGTGATGCACTCCGTGAGCAGGCTGCCGGAGCTTTCGTCCGCCCTCCAGAGCCGGCCGACGTAGTCGCTTTTGAAGAGGACGCATCTGAGGGGCTCCTGTTGGTGCGTGTTGAAGTCGATGCGCCAGACGGCGCACTCGTCGCTTGGGGCCGCCGTGCAGCTGTCCCAGCACTGCTCGACGCTAGTGCTCCCTTCGTAGACGGTCGCGTGCAATGCGAAGTCGGCGTTGTAGCAGACGTCCCACAACAAGTCGTTGGCGCCGCGACCGCCTACACGCAACTTCGTAGTAATGCGCGTCGGCCGTCCGAGGTATTGTAATCGTTGCACACGTTTGATTTTAGGTGGACCACCTACAGGTAGAAGAAATGAAAGGAGGTCTTACTGAACCATTTTTCGCTGTCACAACAGAACATTTTTTTCGAGATTGGATCAACCGTAAAGTCGACACGCCAAATACTGAGCGAGCATACCTATGTACATCGTTACATGGAACAGTAGCTACTAGGAATGCTTGCATAGGTACCTAGGTATATTAGTTGTGGATGCCAATACCTTGAAAAAGCCCGAAAAGCGTGATCGCTGTGAGCGCAGCAGTTGGCGAAGCCATCGTCGACACGGAACTTGACTACTCTGAAGAGACTGTCTGTCTGGTCTCCGAATAGCGGCTGCATACGCACGCACGGCCAGCGACGCAACCAATCAACTCACCAATCAGTCCGACTCTGTTGCCAGGTTTCGCCAGTCGGCAAGGGGATCGGTCTCGCCGTGTCACTTTTGAGAAACTCGATGGCGCATTCGCTCTGAATGTATTGTATTGTATTGTATTTCACCCAACACGTTACTGTACTACCGTCAAGAGAAAACAGCGCTTGTTGAGCGCGGTTGGAGCTTCCGCTCTGGCATTGCACCGTTGTCGACCCATAATTTGGGAAGGACACTTTCTTGCCCATAGGCGAGGCGGTGACGACGGCGGTGGCGACAGAGGGCGGGGGCGGCGACTCGTCCAAGCTGATGGAGAAGAAGATGAAGGTGCTGGACAAGGAGTTCCACGTTCTCGAGAAGGAGGACCAGAAGCTCGACCTCGAGATTGAAAAACTCAACCTGGAGAAGAAGCTGCTGCAGAAAGAGCTCGCCTGATGCACGCGAAACACAGGATGCACGGATGATACTAACTACCAAGACATTATGCTCTCTCGAGAGATAAGTTCGCATAGTGATCGCTAGACGCCCTTCATTTACAGCGTCTCTTCGGCAGGAATTTTGTTCGGCCAGTCTGGCATCCGGTGTGTTCCTTCCTCATAATACAGTTTGAGCACGTGCATCCGATGTTCAAGCACCAATAAACGTGACAAGCCACCGACATTCTTCCGCTGACAAACTCCATCACTCTAGGCTCACAGGCGCTGCTAGCTGCTTCTCATAGCTTCTCGCATGCGACAGCTTGAAATCTTCTCGACAATGAGCTCTTCCACGTTCAGTGGTATCTGGGGTGGGCCGCTGACAAGTGGCACTGGACCTGTACAACGGGCTTCCGTCCATTCATATAGCCGGGTCACTACTAGCAACTACGGTACGAGCGTGGACAGAGCGCCACTCGGAAACAGAATCGGGAAGCAAGAAAAATACAGCCCTTCATTCGACGCAGCTATTCCAGTCTAGGAACCTTGGGTTGCAAATAAGCTTTGATTTGGAGTCGCTTGCGCTTCCACTTTAAATCGAGCCGCTAATTCGATGTTCGCTGCCCACTTCCACCAAGTTCAATCGTCACCAAAATAGCACGCATCGATCTCACCTAGTCCGATAACGAAATGCAATCGCGAATTGCGCGTCCGCGACATAGTAGAGCGTGCAAAACACGTCAAACAACACATCAAAAATTACTCTGTCGGCAGCTAGTAGGAGGAGGTACAGCTGTTTTTTACGCCTACGCAAACCTGTAACGTAACCAGTTCTCGAAGGGGGAGGGGGGGGGGGGGCGACCTGCAGAGCAAAAGGTTGGGGGGTGGGGGGCGAGCTGAGAGTCCAGATCTAAAGGCTTACTCAAAGGCTCCCAAAATTGTCATGCGAAAGCTCTAAATGAGACAAGCAATTTTTTGGTGTGCTGTTGAAAACCTTCAGAAAACTCCTGGAAGAGGGCGAGAGTTGAGATCGGCCGCGCAGCCCCGCCCACCATGCCACCCATTTGCTACAGGTGCGTGCGCGTGCGCTTCCGTTGTAGATTCGTGGCGTCTCTCTCTAGTGCTCGGCTACGGTCGCCTGACGACGAAGGCGCGGTGCGTGCGGTCGGCGGAGAGCGGGAGTCCGCCACTGCCGGCGGCCATGAGCGCGGCGAGGGCGCGAGGGTCGCCCGCCTCCACCGCGCGCGCCCACTCGGCCGCGCTGCCGAAGGGGCTCGCGGCCGGCGCGGCCGGCGGCTCGAAGGGCGCGTACGGCGCGTACGTTCGCGTCGCCCCGTCCATCTTGTGCAGGTCCATCTCGTCCGCTGAACACGCCCACAAGGCCACGGTTTCCCTGCCCAGCAGGCATACCCCCCCCCCAAGTCCCCACCAATACGTGCCATAAGTGCGGCTCTATGGTCGAAACTGGCTCCAAACTTTAAGTAGGGTCTAAACGGCGCCTCATTTATCTGTATAACACTGAAAAGTACACAAAATTGACTCTATCCTTTTACACAGTTAAACAGTCGAAAAAAATCTGAGGGAAGGGCAGGTCGGGAGCTGATTTCCAAGTGGAGTGTCTAGAGGAACGGCGCAGGTACACGTATGCACGGGCCTGCATTCGCACGCACGCACTGTCAGAGATGAAGCCGCCCTTGAAGCTCATGTCGAACGCGTAGTCGAGGGGATATCGCTCGTCGCGGTCCTTGTAGTGGAGGACGCGCACGTTGGGGCCCACGATCATCGTGTCGACGGGCAGCCGGAAGTCGACGCCCACGCGGCTCGGAGGGGGCGCGAAGTTGTGCGAGATCACCAGCGACGGCCGATCCTTCGGCCAGCGCGTCCGCTGCAACAACGCCAGTACAGGCTGGCCCTACGCTCAAAATTTCACAAATCTCGCGCGGGGCGCTGTGATTCATCACACAAAGCTTAGGAAACGTCAGAAAAAACACGGTTTTCTTTGCTACCCCCCCCCCTCAGATGAGATTTTGCCCCTCCCACATTCGAATGAATCCGAATCCCTGCCCCAAAAGTGGAGAAACCAATCCCGTGCGGTTGAGGCACAGAGGCACAGGCACAAATGCAGAAAGCTCGATTCGACGGCTACCTGCACTCGAGGAGAGTGGCCGCCGCTGATGCAGTTGACGGGCCCGATCTTGAAGTAGCGCAGCTTCGTGAAGTTGGCCACGAACGTCTCGAAAGAGAGGGGCGCGACCGGGTCGAGGGCGATGAGACACCACTTGCGCAGCATCAGGTGCGTGACGCTCGGAAAGAGCTGACTCAGCTCCGCGCAGAGCTGCGGGTCGGCGCCGGTGGCCGAGAGACTGAGCTCGTCGGCCACCAGATGTGTCACCTTGGGAAAGGTGACCAGCTGCCGTGGCGGCGGGCGCCGACGAGCGGCCGCGTCGGCGAGCGGGGCGCTGCTGCTGGGACTGTAGGAGATGAGCTCGAGCCTTTCGACGTTGGGCGCGAGCTGCTGGAGCCAGAGCAGCGGGGCCGTGTACATGCGCTCGAGCACGTCCGCCAGAGCGCAGTCCTCGCCCAGCAGCTGGACGCCGTCCACGTTGTGCACGGTCGATAGGTGGAGCTCGCGCAGGCGCGGCAGACTCAGGCCGTTGGCCAACTCGTAGAAGCGGAGGCGCTGCGGCGTGAACGGCTGCAGGTAGAGCACCTCGAGCGAGCGCACGGCCGAGGCGAGCGTCAGCGCGCTGTACCAGAACGCGCGGTTGCGGTCGACGAGCTCGCGCTCGACGGGGAACATGCAGACGAGCGTCGTCAGCGAAGCCCTACAAAGAGAACTGTCTGTCGTTCTACAACGGCGGTGTCGATGACATGACCCCGCCCTGCCCCTCACAAGCCGACCGACGACGTACCGGTGGGCGAGGATTTCGAAGAGCTGCCGCAGGAACTGATTCTCAAAGGCCAGTGCGCGGACGCTGCCTTTGGACTTGAGGAAGGCCCTCCGATAGTAGAGGACGAGCACCTCGAGCGCGTTCGTGTGGCACTGTCGCTTGAAGAGGGCCAGCGTCGTCTGGAGCCTCTTCACTGTCGTCTCGCTCGCCAGATTCACTCTCTTGACGAGCTTGACTTGGCGCTCGTTGGCCTTGGTGCCCAGCTCGAGCAGGAACGTGCCCCTTCCGCGGCCATCGTAGCGTATGTCGACGGAGGCCTTCTCGAAGTGGGCCCAGGCGTGCTCGAGCGGGCCCAGCGCCTCAGCCCACCGTCGGCACACCTCGCGGCAGCGACCGGTGCCGCGAAGCGCCAGATGGCGCGACACGCGCTGCAGGTCCTCGGCCGACAGGGGGCACCGCCGCTGAAGAGCCGCCTTTTGGCGTCCAGCCGCCGCCGCCGACATTTTCGTCTACAAACAAAAGTAGGAAAATCCGGCTATTAGTAAAAGCGAATTACGAATTCCGAATTTTGAATTTTGAATTTTGAATTTTGGTGAACGTCGTTTATAGAACGCGTGCATTGTTTGCATGTCAAGAGGAATTTACTATCTGGAAAGTTACCAAGAAATTGTGAATGTTCATTTTATAAATTCCGGGAAAGCGCGGTGAGATAAAATTTAATTTCGTTGCGAAACTTATCTCTGTGCCGACAAATTCGCAATGAAGAAAGTTGGATGTTCTAGGAAGTGGAAACTACTTGGTGGTGGTAGGCCTGGAACTCGAGTCGAGGCCGACGCGATGCTCTCCGTCCTCTCTGACGACAGCGAGCTGGGCCCAACAAACTCCGCTTCCTGCTCGACGCCAACCTCACCTACAAGAATGTCAAAAGAATCGCGTAAGTTGCTGATCTCTTGGGAATCTCTGGATCTCTGACCACCGCGGTCCGTCCAGCGCCCTGCCCTGGCCGACGCCGCCGACTCCTGTCTTCACCTGGAGCCACTCCTCTCCTGCGGTTCGGCACTGGCGTCGGACAAACGCGCGAGATTCATGTGGGAGTCGAACTGGTTAGTCACTTCCGCCCCTCTCAGTCCCCCAGGGGGAGGGGTTGTGGCGGTCCCCACCCCTGATTTCACAAGAATGAAATTGTCAAAACAAAGCGTGAATCACTTTCAGGAGACACGGCGGAGGAGATGGCGAGCGCTTGTGAGGCTGCCGCCGGGCAGGTGGGGTGGCGACCACTCGTGCGACGCGACCACTCCACCAAGCAAACTTCAACAATTCATTCAGCCGCTTCTGTCGCTCAACGGCGATGTACCTGCTGACGTCGACGAGGCTGATGACGACGCCGACACCGAAGAAAGCGGTCCGACGCTTGCTGACACGCGCCAAGGTACGTCGTCAAGGAGCCTCACACCACAGGGCTCGATGGTGACGACGCTAGGTTTCAGCGACTCAGCGTCGTCCGCTACCGAGCTGCTGCGCGTCCTGGAACGGAAGTTGTCGTCCGCGGGTGCGCTCGCCTCTCTGCCCTTCTCCGGTAGGCCATGAGGTGGCCGAGCACGCGGTCGTCCGCCTGCCGACGCGCCGACCGCGCGCCCGGCCGCGTCGCGGACAGCGTCCAGTAAGCGCTCGACTGACGCCGCCGACCACCGAACCCGTCAGGTGCCCTCCGACACGCTGGAAACAGATGACGTGCCCATGTGGGTGGGAATCTCCTCACGCCCGCCCTGGCGGACTCTCGTAACCTTTTCCGGTGACCCTCCCCTCCTCAGGGCCCTGGAGCAGCTGTACATTAGCGTCGTCACTCTTTTTCGTGTTGTCGCTTAGGCCGTTGCCTCTACCAGGCTTTGCGTTGCATGTCGATTGTCGACCTCTTTTGGGTCGCGTGGGTGACCTAGCCGCAGTGATGTGTGTCGTGTGACTCGTAACCGCTTCTCCCTTCGAGCGCACGTTTTGCTGTCGGCCCAATACAATGAGTGAACCTTGGAACACGTGCTGAACGCCGCCCACTCCACGAGTTTGGACGAAGCGTTGGCGTATCGCCACCCCCGCCATCGCCACCGAGCCCTCGCTGTGTGGGTGGGCGCTGCCGCCCACAGAACGCGCGGCGATGAACCGCATTTCCGAGACGGAAGCACAGCGAGCGCTGAATTATTCAAATACAGTACAAAAAATGAAATTTTAAATGTTGGAAGTACAGTATACCGAAGTCGAAATTCAAAATTCAAAATTCGCAATTCGTAATTCGCTTTTACTAATAGCCGAAAATCCAGCGGGCCAACCCATATACCAGCGCGCTAGTGGCCCACTGGGCAGTGGGCCGACCCTAACCCTAAGCCTAGCCTAAGCCTAGCCTAAGCCTAAGCTAGATATGAGCCTAAGCTTCGGCCTAAACATAAGCCTAAGCCTCAGAAAAGGCCAACTCTAAGCAAGGCCAAAAACAAAGAAAATATTCTGTTTTCTGCAGCAGTAGTGTTAAAGAAAACTAAGAAAGGCCTCAGCCTAAGCCTAAACAAGGCGTAAACCTAAGAAAATTTGTCAGCCCACTGACCCAATGATTTAATGATTTACTTTACTCGAAAGTAGCACATTCGGGCAATTTCTAAAATATGCAACAGATGCAACAGATGCAACAGGTGCAACAGATCACTGTTCCCGCTTCCAGTTAGCGAGGGGGGTGGGGTGGGGGTGGGGGAGGAGTGGGGCTGGGGAGCGGTGGGAGTGGGGGTGGGGGAGGGGTGGGAGTGGGGGGAAGGGTTGGAGTGGGGGCGGGTTCGCTCCAAAAAAGGTGGTTTGTCAAGTCACCTGCCTCGCCTCGTACTGCTTAGGTTTAGTCCTTGCTTAGGCTTAAGCTTCAGAATTAATTGGTTAGGTTTAAGCCTATTTTAAGGTTTAAGGGGTGGGGAGGGGGGGGCGGCGCACCCAAAAAAGTGGGGTGGGGGTATTCATGTTGGTTAAAACATTTTGTGGATTGTGTGGAATATCTTCTTGAGCTGGCGCCAAACCCGCCACCATGGTCTCGAGCCCCCATTTTGAGAGCCTCTCATGGAGGCGTGGTCATGGCAAAAAAACTGAACAGTAATCCCCCACCCCTCCACACGTACGATCATGTTGTAAATCACACGCTACCTCGCGAACGCACGCAGTGTGTGCCAGGCGGAGGGTGGGACGACATCGATCCATTGGTCGACGGCCGACCAGTAGACGACGCTGGGCCTCCCGTCGCCAGCGTAGGCGCTCTGCGCCGACTTCAAAATCTCCGCCATGTGAGGAAGGGGGGGGGGGGGTGCAGACTCAAAAAGACCACAGAATGAAAATTGTTCAACAAAATTGCGTATGTACTTTTTGGTCAACTACGGATTAAAACGAGGTCGAAATTATGTTACATTAGGTGTTTGGTCATATAACACGTGAACGAAAGCAAAAACAACCCTATTTAATTCATAGGTATGTATCTGCAAGGGGGAGGGGTGGGTTTAGCGGAGACGCCCACTTGAAAAAACCCCACCTTCCCCGTTCTGTCAACGAGCCACAAAAATGATAGAGTAATTAATGCTGGTGAGTTGGTGCACAATGAAGCACGGGAATTTACCCCAAAATTCTTTCCCATTTAACAGTTTCGCGACACGTCAACAAACGTAGCAATGCAACGAAGTTAAGTAATTGATTTGGTGCCTAATTTGCCCTTTCAGCCCCCCCCCCCCCCCCCTCACAAATTTCCTATCCCGGACATTTTACTCGAAATGGCTCTAGACCCCTCCACCCTCTCGATTCAACACCCCCCCCCCCACGGTCAAAGCCAGGGGGATGGCTGGGTATCGAGGGGAGGAGAGGGTCTCCCGCCATCCCGCCAGGATCGGAAATTTTGGAGAGGGGGGGGGGGGGGGTCGAAGTGGAAAGTTTCGCGCCAGAATAGCGCGTAAATCGGTGCTTTTTGGTCCAGAATGTGTCAAAACAACGCCTAAAGAGCACTTTTTAAGCGGTTTTGGGTCACGCTACACTGAAAAAGGACACAAAAACACGCATATTCACCCAATTTTTCGATAATGAGAGAGGGTCTCCTGCAAGTTATCAGGGATGGCGATGGCCAGTGGGGGGGGGGGGGGGGGGGGCACCCCCAATAAACGCGGGATGGCTATAGCCAGTGGGGGTACCCCCCCCCCCCCCCACCCCCTTACACCCCCGGAGCCCACCTATGGCTTGAGAGACCCAACCTACTGACAGAAACGAGAGCATACTCATTCAACAGAGAACTAGCCAATCTCTCAAGTGTGGCTGGCCTATACTGCAGGAGTCCTCCTCCATTTTTATGGCTACTTAATTTTTATTATTTTCAGACTTTTAGTTCAAGGAATTCTCGCAACCTTTCGGGAACTTTAGATTTAGATTTTGCTCACTTACCTTTTATATGCTACACACCTACGCAAACCCCCCACGTCCCCAACCCAAAAGGTTTTCCTGTCCCTCGACCAGGGCCGATTTGCTTGGGTACGTGTATTTTCTGGTCATAAATCATTGAAATAAGGACACCCCTTCTGCTGCCGTCGAAACGTCGCCTTCACCGGCTCGGTTCACGGTCCGTTTCTCTGGGGAAGGACGTTGGTCTTGTCGCTTCTTTCACGGGCTTTTGACGGGCGTCGACTCCGCCAAAGGAGAAGGGGCCGTCGACGTCGAACCGCGAGGAGGCAGCTGCATACGCGACGGTTTCTTCTCTGCCAACAGTGGCAATATTGCCGTCGTCACCACCCGCCCCACCCCCCTCGCTAACTGGAAGCGGGAACAGTGATCTGTTGCACCTGTTGCATCTGTTGCATCTGTTGCATATTTTAGAAATTGCCCACATTCGTATGTTCTAAGTACCGTATCGAAGAATGAGAATCGGTGCGTTAAACGCTGCACTACTGGAAATCAACACTTCACTATTGCACAACGGTGGTTTGGCTGCCTTTACGGTACTTTATTAACTCAAAGCTGATAACGATAAAGCTATTGCGGCAGAGTGATCGGAAGGCAGTAGCTAACGAGACGACATGTAGTTGCATGCTAATGCTTATGCAGTTTCGTATCAGATTCAGCAATTTCGCCTCATCAGGTTTTCGGCAATGTAGTTGTGTCTATACTGCCCCTGTGGCTCTGGACGCGATTTTTTTTTTCTCAATTTCGCGCACACAACTCTCGACAGACACCATATCGTGACCATATAAAGGGCGCAGTTCGCGTTGGCGGCGTCTACACCAACGCCGTGACAGTGTCACGTAATGTCCAGTGCGGTGAAGAAGCACCGGGTGAGCGAGTCATGTTCCACATGCTGGCACCACGCGTCTCGAACCTGTCGTCGGTTCGGTCCGTCGCCACACGGCACAGGCCCCGATGACGCAGTACCCCGGATTCCTACTTTACGATTCTTTATATTTTATACTTTATGCTTTATTCTGTACATTATTTAAAGATTCTTTTCTTCTTTTGTGATGGGTCCAGTCCGGCGTCCGGTTAAAGCCATTTCTAAACATTTTGCAAGACCGGACCCCTCTCTTACTTTTCGTGGGGTCCGGTCCGGTCCGGTGTCCGGTTAAGGCCATTTCTGTACATTTTGCAAGACCGGACCCCTCTCTTATTTTTCGTGGGGTCCGATCCGGCCCGGTGTCCGGTTAAGGCCATTTCTGTACATTTTGCAAGACCGGACCCCTCTCTTATTTTTCGTGGGGTCCGGTCCGGTCCGGTGTCCGGTTAAGGCCAAGCAGAATGTTACCGTCAGTTCTAGAATATGGTACATGGCACCGGCACAGGTACATATAGGTGGCTTAGGTAGAGTCCATCCATTTCGTTGCGAATAGCAAACAATCGAGACTTCGTTCTGGGTGTAGTCCAACCACAGTAAACTCAGCAAACAAAAACAACTCAGACAATTCCGTAGAAGTGAGGAAGTATGGTACCGCTTTATTGTGTGTGACTCTGCATTGACGAATTCTCTGGTCCCGGTCCGGTCCCAAGTCGTGGCGCACCAAGACCCACCGAGTTCCAGACGCACCTCTAACACCTTGTCTGAGCAGATTGTTCCTTTCAGATCAATTCATTCCTTTTGTGTGATCACCTCAGCCGCCATGCAGCAGCTTTGGTGTATGGGGAAAATATGGTGATTGCAGCCTTGAATGGTGGTGATGGTTAGTTGAATGCAAAACTAAAACAAGGAGACCAACTGACGAGCGTGGCTATGTATGTAGTTCAACGAGCCAGTACACAAGATCTGTGGATCTCCAAATGCACACATGACGAGTGACACACACATGACACCAGAAGATTTATAATTTTAAATTAAAAACAGTACAGAAAAAGTAATAATTGTAAAAGGTTGGCAAGCGGGGTCGATCCACCGTCTCGATCGCCTAGCTGCCGGTGCCGCAGTAGACGGATTTGAAGAACTGGGGCGCGGCGCCGTTAGGGCTGTTCACCCAGAGCAGCCAACCACCCGACGATGTGCCCACTATAAATTACAACTACGCGCTGCCTTCGCGATACGGAATAAGCTACCGTAGATCCTCCAATAGTGCCCAAGGGCTTTTTCAACCTCTTCTTACCAGGAGGCACTATTGGAGCTGGAGATAATTCTAAACTTTCAACTGTTGGAGGGGGGCGGGTCACTATGAAGGGGGCTCAATTGGAGGATTTACGGTATATAGAGCGAGGGACAAGAGTGAATGGCGAAGAGGAGGCTGACCCGGCGCGCAGATGCCGATCGCCCGCTTGCCGCCGCCGAGAAAGACGAACGAAGTGCCGTCCGTGGTAACAAAGAGGTTGGGCATGTCGGACGGGCAGTGGAAGCGCACCGCCTCGCCGCACTCGTACGTCGAGCCTATGGGGGGGGGGGGGAGGGTCATGACACACAGACAGTGTCGTCCTCGGACGGCGTGCGCCAGCGCGCTCACCGGGGCTCTTGGGGTAGTAGGGCTCGACGAGGCCGCTGACCGTAGTAGTTGGCGTACGCTTGGCGCGACGCAGCATGAGAGTCCCCTCACTCCCCACAGGGACGGCTGAGACGTCGGGCGCGGCACAGCGGCACGCCGATCGGCCCTTCGACGGCGGACAGTCGTAGTAGTGGCTGCGGTCGTAGCCCTTCTTCTCTGAAAGCACTCGCACTGTGACGCGTTAACCGGTGGTGTGCGGCGTCAGCGTTCGATGTGCCGACCGTGCTTGCCGTAGTGGAGCAGCTGCCAGAGGACGTAGAGGAAGCGGCGCTCGTCCTTGTAGACGTACTTGAGCGCGTTCCTGCTCGTCCAACTCAGCTTCTCCGCCGCCTCCTCCAGTCGGCCCTCCTGCGCTTGCACGACCACAATCAGAACACGCAGTGCTACCAATTAAGCAGTCAGGACCGCCACCAGGTCTCGATGCTCGTACTCGGTGAGGCCACAGCACTTGGGCTGAGGCGCCGAGCCGTAGTACTGCGCGACCGCCGTGCCGACCGACAGCGCCAACAGCACCGTCGAGAACATCGTGTCCATCTCAGTTGAGTTTGCTACGGCGATCAGAGCACTTCACGCTTGTCTGTATACGTACAAGGGCGCACAGAAGGGGCGGGCAGCTGTGGAACCCCAACTATAGTCGGGCGGAACACGGTAGAAAGAGATGTTTGGATTCTTTCTGAGCGAAAACACACGCTTGAACGGACTGTTCGGCGTGGGGTGGACGCACGCACGCACGCACGCACGCACGCACGCACGCACGCTTGTTTGCAACTGCGTGCAACGCGATCCGGAGCTGTGCTGGACGGGTGGAGTTGATTCCGTAACGTAAGTTGCGTCGTAGTCGTAAGAAACTTATTGATGTGAGCGCATGTTCGCGATCGTAAGAAAAATAGCGAGGCAATGATGCGCAAAATGCTACTGTAATTCGTCACTGCCGCCCGCGCACGACTCTCTCTTTCTCTACGACGAATTTGCTCACCAGACTGTTTTGTTTCCCACACGCGTGAAATTCTTATGTGGTACCTGATAGTGATAGAAGTAAGTGTCTCTTGCTCTTTATCGTGTTGACGTGTGATGACAATCGTTGGCGTAACAAACCAGCAAACAAACTGCTAAAGAAGAAGAATGCACTGCAAAAGTCTATTTTGACTGCGAGTTCCAGATTTGCCCTACAATTTCCGGTAGGTATGGAGGATGCAGGCAGGTCATGTGTAGAATCCTTTCACCTTCAGCCCACTTGCGTTTCCGAATCGCGCTGTGAAGAATATGTAGTGCTGGGGAGGGGCACAATGGGAGCGGTTACTGCGCTAGAGAAAGCGACGCATGCACAATCCTACAATGGAGCAGAGCATATCGTGAGCTCGCTCTCGCACATCCCAGACGGCTAGGCCGTGTCGCAGTACATGGACTTGAAGAACTGGGGCGCCGCGGTGGTTGGGCTGTAGACCCAGAGGAGCCAACCGCCCGACGAAGAGCCCACTAAAACGTGGCGCAACTCGGCCGTCGCATGCGTGAGGGACTGGAGCGCCTGTGTGCGCGGGAGGTGAACTGGCCGACCCGGGGAGCAGACGCCGACCGCCGCCTTGCCGCTGCCGAGAGCGAGACCCGCAGTGCCGTCCGTGGTGGCGTAAAGAAACGGATGGTCGGTGGAGCAGTGGAAGCGCACCGCTTCGCCGCACTCGTACTTCGAGCCTGCGCGCTCCCACCGCCGCGCCGCAGTGCGCGCCTTGACGACCACATCTCGCGGTGCGCGCTCACCGGGACTCTTGGGGTAGTAGGGCTCGACGAGGCCGCTGACCGCCGAACCAGCCGGGGAAATGGTCGAGACGCCGGGCGCGGGACAGCGGCACGTCGATCGGCCCTTCGACGGCGGACAGTCGTAGTAGTGGCTGCGCTGGCGGCGGTAGCGACGGCCGCCGTAGCCCTTCTTCTCTAAAATCCCTCGCACTGGGAGGCGTTACCCAGTTGCGTGCGGCGTCAGCGTTCGATGTGCCGACCGTTCTTGCCGTAGTGGAGCAGCTGCCAGAGGACGTAGAGGAAGCGGCGCTCGTCCTTGTAGACGTACTTGAGCGCGTTCCTGCTCGTCCAACTCAGCTTCTCCGCCGCCTCCTCCAGTCGGCCCTCCTGCGCTTGCACGACCACAATCACCAGAATCAAAGCGCTACAAAGCAGTCAGGACGGCCACCAGGTCTCGATGCTCGTACTCGGTGAGGCCGCAGCACTTGGGCTGAGGCGCCGCGCCGTAGTACTGCGCGACGGCAGCGCCGACCGACAGCGCCAAAAGCACCGTCGAGAACATCGCGCCGATCTCAGTTTTAATTTCCAAAGCTCAAGACGGCAACTAACGCTCGGCTGTCTGGAGAGGAGATCGCAGCGCCGACACGGTAGAAAAAGCTGTTTGGATTCCTTCTGCGAGACAAGAAGGTATGCATACTGAACTTTAGCGAAGACACGCGCGCGCACTGGACGGCGGCATTACGCATACGTGTGCGAACGTCGAACGAGCGCGCGCACGCACGCACGCAGGCTCGGATATTGCGTCGGTTCAGATTGGTCGACACTAACTGCGTTTGCACATGCAGGTGTCGTGTCGAGTGATAATTTTTCTGTACTACATCACCGCTCAAAATGTATTCCACGCCGAGTTGAACGAATAAAGACGACAGCCGCCTAATTCGGAGCGTTTATACATTGCGCTACGTTGGGAGTTGTACAAAAGATTCTGCTGAACGTCCTGGCCGTCATGGTCAGCGTCGGGTCAGGCCGGGCCCACAGCTGCCACTGGCCCCACTCGGCGCCCGCTGAACTTCCCATTCGTTTCGGGACTTGACAGAATGTCACTTAACGACTAGAGGAGCGCGAACAGTGGAGACGGCACCTGGCGCGCAAAAGGCGACGACTCCAACGGACGTGCCGACCATGTAGAGGTCCGCGTTGAAGGAAGCCACCAACGCGGGGTAGGCGGTCGAGCAGTCAACACGCACGGCCTCACCGCAAGCGTAGCCGCTTGTGCCACCTACAGTCGGGTGCGGCGTTGTAGCCTCCTTTCCGTCGAATTGAGGCAATATTCGAACTCGAAGTCGCGGGATAGTAGGGCTCGATGCGGGCGCTGCTCGTCGCGCCCGCTGCGTCGCCCGGCCGCACTTCGGGAGAGGCGCAGCGGCATTGCCTTTTCTTCGATGGCGCGCACTCGTCGTAGTCGGAACGCTTGTCTCGGTCTACATACACGACGACGACTACACGTTGTGCGCTCGCTCGAACGCAGACTAGCGCAACAACACAACGCGTGCGCTGGGACGCGGAGAGCCGAAACATCTTCTGTAGAAACCACTTCTGGCCGGCATGTAGGCGCGACAAGAGCTGCAGTTGGGACCACTTGACGTCGTCGGCGCCGGACAACAACCCGTTGACCTGGAACCGCTCTTCGGTTCACACAGCACCGGTCGTCAATTCGCCGCTTGCGGCCATACGAGACTCCAGGCCTCCTCTGCCGCAGTGGCGTCGCAGCAACGCGTGCGGGCACCCACAGCGCCACAAGCAGTACAGCTGCAGAGAGCGGTCACAAGCACCGTCCACCGCGACATTTGCGAAAGTTGACGCTACGCATGAAGGAAGGCTAGCCGCTCGCCGCTGGCATACGCAAGGCGAGCGCGTGTGGCTCCTCGACGGACGCACGCCGCCAACAAGAATGCAGACAGTCAAGAGAAGAACGGTGGCGCACTTGCGCCCCACCCTTATGCTGTGCGTGCGGCCACAGCGAACGGGTGGTTGTTGACAAGGTTCTTTTGACACGGGACGCGCAGGCCTCGAACATCGACCAAGAGCAGTTGGGGGGAGCACAGCGGCACCGCTCCGCGTAAGTACACTTCTCACTTAGCCTAAGCGCGCCGGGGGCTGCCGACCAAGAAAAGAAAAAACGAAATGAAACAGAACACAGAAAACCGAACAAGAACGCGCGCGCCTTCACGTGTGTCATTAAGCAACTGGACGGTAAAAAAGCAAACTCGCGTGGTCTTCTGGGAATTCAAATGGAATTCGTTGGATCGTCCGCGACGGGGAAACGAACGGACACATCGCACAGCGCACCGAATGGGCTCCCGTATATAGCCAGGCGTTGCACGCACGCATAGACGTCACGACGCCGCACGCACCGCTGTATATACGCGCATGTACTCACCGCCGCAACAGCGTTTGTTCCGTAAGGACAGCGAGCAAAGGTTCCTACTGCAATTTAGCCAAGTTGCGTGCGCGCGCGCGAGCGCCAAAAGTGACATCTGGGTGCAGACCGGTGGTAGGCGTCTTGCGGGGGTGCCACACCCTCGTAAGGTGCAGGGTTTGGAGGGGGGGGGGGGGGGGCTGGCGTAGATCGGGGCTGGGGGCTACGCGCCTAGCAGAGTGCGTGCAGGCACAGACGAGGAGGGGGGGGGGCGGTACAGTACACTATACGAGGCAGCAGCAGCAGCAGCAGCAAGACTGTAAGAAGCGGCGGGTAGGAGGCGGCCGGCGTCTAGACGCTGGGGCCGCTCATGTCGGTGACGTTGCCGTTGACGGGCCGGCCGGCGCTGCCGCTGCCTGTGAACGATACAGCGAGCGGGTCGGTCGCGTCAGGCGAGTGGCCGAGCGGGCCGGGCAGCGGGCGGAGGAGAAGGACGTACCGCCGTCGTCGTTGACCGAGCCCTCCTTAGAGCCGGTGGAGCCGTCGGTGGCGTCGAGGCGGTCCTCGCTGCCGCCCGCCCACCGAGAGCCGCCGCCGTACCGGCCCACCCCGCCTGCCGCCGACCGTTCCGTCGTCCTTCTGAGGAAGGCGCACGAGCGTGCGCGAGTGAGTTCGTGCAGCCGTCCCGAAGGGGACGTGACGTGTACCTGAGACGCTGCCTGAGGGAGTTGACCTCGCGGTTGAGCGTGTCGTTGGCCGACTGAAGGTCCTCGTACTCGCGCTGGAGGCCGCGCGAGCGGTTGCGCTCCTTCAGCACCTCCTCCTCCTTCTCGTCCAGCTGCACGCGCAGCTTCTTCTGGTACAGCCGCGACTGGTCCATCTGCGAGTGGGAGCGACACGCGAGCCTTTCGTTTCGCACGCAGACCAGCTAGCAAAAGATTTCTCGGAAGCGAAGCGGCTCCACCACACCGACCTGCTGCTTGCTGTCGTTGGCGCGCTGCGTCTCCTCGTCCAGCTGCATCTGGAGGTCGAGCAGTCGCTTCTCCGACCGTCGGGCCGCTCGGCTCGCGTTCTGGCGCTCCCTGCAGCGACAGACGATGAGTGGGGTGCGGAGGGGGGGGGGGGGACTCGAGAAGGGGGGGGGGCGCAGGGACAGGCGCACATGGACTCGGTGCTGAGCTGGTCCTCGAGATTGGCGATCTTCGCCTCGAGCGCCGCCAGCTGCGCCCGGGCGCGCGTCTTCGCCGCCGTCTCCAGCTCGGCCACCTTCGCCTAAGGGGCGCCGAATTGGGAGTACGATAGTGACCACACGCAGAGAGGGCTACGGTACCTTGAGCTCCTTGTTCGACCTGTCGAGGGCGAGCCGGTCCGCCTCGGCCTTCTGACTGGCCGCGCGCTCCGAGGACAGGTCCATCGTCAGCTGCTCCACCTGCGCGAGTGCAACCAAATTATCATCGACCGATCGCACGAGAGCGGACGCACCTGTCCCTGGGCCTTGCGCTGCTTGTCGTTGGCCAGGTCGACCTTGCTCTGCTCCTCCTCCAGCTCCTAAAGGGCACGCACACGGTAGGCGGGCGGGCGCTCCACCAGTAGACGGTACGGGGCAGAAAGACACGAAACGACCCACGTCAAAGTGCAGCAATGCGCGTCTGTGCGCAAGTATCGCCCATGTCCAATGGCACGATACTTATGCAGAGTGTTACTCCGCCGTACCTCCTCTAGGGCGGCGATGCGTCCGTCGAGGCGGCGCTTCTCCTCGGAGGAGAGCGTCTTGCTGCCGCCGGCCAGCTGGTCGGCCAGCTCGTCGCGCTCCGCCTCCGCCTGCCGGCGCTGCAGACTCGCCTGCTCCAGTTGCTCCTGCGCGCAATGCAACCGAGTGACGACACTCTTGTCTGTCCGCCTTCCTTCCTTCCTTCCTTCTTTCGTGTCAGCAGCGCGCGGGCCAGGCACTCACCTGCAGCTGTTGCGCCTCGGTTTCGGCGAGTCGGCAGCGGCGCTCGAGCTCGCGGCCCGACGCCGCCAGGTCCTCCTTCGCCTGACGCGCCTCCTCCGCCTCGTGCTGCACCTCCTTGAGCTGCGTCTGCAAACACGTGTGACGACCGTTTCCGATAGGCAACACGGTGGGCGAGGCGGAGAGGGGCGGACGGCGAATCGCTTGAGCTGCTTGTTCAGGTCCTCCTTGACGCGGGCTGCGAGGTCGAGCTGCTGCTCCAGGTCCTGGAGCTGCGTCTGGAGCTTGCTCTTGGCGTTCGCAGACGACGACTTCGCCCGCCTCTCCGCCTCCGTCTCCTCCTCCAGCTCGCGGATCTGCGGCATCGTTGATTCTCACTCAGTGACCGACCAACCCGACCGTCAAGACCGCATCCCAGTACCTTCTGCTGCATCTGGCGTCGACGCTCCTCGAACTCGACCTCCTTCTGGGCGAGCATGCGGTCCTGCTCCGCCTTGGCCGCCTACGATCGCAACGACACTCTCCACTGCTGGCTCACTCATGCCCTGCCTGGGGCCCCGTTTGGGCGGTCGAGAGCGGTCGCTCACCTGTAGGTTGACCTCGGCGCGCAGCTTCGCGTCCTCGGCCAGCTGGACGGCGTCCTCCAGCTCCTCGACCTGCGCCTTCAGGTCCGCGTACTGCTGCTCCAGTTGCTTCTTCGACTTCTCCAGCTCGTGGTACTGCAACAGCCCATGTACTCTGGCATGATCCACCGCCTCTCTCACTCCCTCCCCTCTGGCGGCCAACGAGCGATTGAATGAACCCGAAACAGACGCATTGTGCTGTCGACGAAGGCTGGCAGAGGAAAGGCAAACAGACAAGGGGTAGTGTGACGCCAGAGTAAACGCGACAATGGACAAAGTAACTGTCTGGTCGTTTGGCCGTCGCCTGTAATGCGGGCGAAGGGTGGCATGGACTCACGCTCTTGCCGGCGTCGTCCTTCTTGCTCATGACGTCATCGAGTTCGAGCTGCGCAAAGCGCTTCAGTCGCTCCGTCTCCTCCAGCTCGGCTCGCACTTCCTCCAGCTCGTTGCTCACCGACAGCACTCTCAACACGAGCACGCGTGCGTGCGTGCGCGCGCCGACCACCACCATCACCACCACGACCACACCTGGTCTCCCTTTCGCGACTTTCTTGCGCCAGCTGATCACGCTCCAACTGGAGCTTGGCGAACTTCGCCCGTTCCTCGGCCAGCTGCTGGTCCATCTTCCGCTGGCGCTTGTCCACGTCCCGGCCCTGCGCACGCGCCGACTCCACCTCCACTTGCAGGTCCTCGAACTGAAAGCGCACAAGGAACTTCTTTCGATTGCAGCGCACATTTCGTCCGACAAACAACAAGAGAAGGAGGGAGGCGTCAGAGTAACTATGACCATTGTTCGCGCCCACGAGTATGCCGTGTCGCCGAATTCGCTTCATCAGTCGCCTCACTCCCAGCGGAGTTCCCTACCACCATCCGTAGCCGGCGCGCCGCATCGACCGTGCGGGTGGCAACAATTGAAGAGAGGACACGCACGCACGCACCTCCTGCTGCAGCTTCTTCTTGCTGCGCTCGGCGCGCTCGCGGCCCGCCTCTGCGTCGGCGGCGCGCTTGCGCGCCTCCTCCGCCTCCTTCTGCGCCCTCTTCTTCAGCTCCTCCAGCTGCTCCACCGGCAGCTCGTCCGCCCTTCGCTTCGCCTCCGCCAGCTGCGTCGACGACCATTTGTTCTTGCAACCCCGCAATGCGAGCAGCAGTAGTGGTACGCACCTGTAGCTGCAGGCCGGCCAGGTGTTTGTCCGACTCCAGCTTGGCCTGCTCCAGCTCGTCGCGCTGCTCCTTCTGACTCTCCATCTCCGACTCCAGGGCGCGGCAGCGCGACTGCGCCGCCAGCTTAGCGCGCGTCTCCTCCTGTCGTGCGAGCGCGCGTGCGTGCGTGCGTGCGCGTCGACGCACTGCTCCTCGACGTGCCCACCTGTAGCATCTCGGTGACCTCGGCCAGCTGCTGCTCGAGCGCGGCCACGCGACGCGCCAGCACCGCAGCGTCCTGCTCGTCCTGCTCCTTCGTCTTCAGCGCCGTCTCCAGCTCCGCCTACAAAACCACAACCTGATTGACGGCTGACGACCGTCACATCTCCAACAACTATGTACATACACGAGCATATGCGTCAGATCTTATCAGCAACGCATCACAGGGCTCTCGAGGAGAATTACGATTGTGTGAGGAGAGCCTCATAGCTTCTCGAGATCTCGTCATTCGCATTGCTTTGGAGCAGAGAGAGACGAACTGACGTGTGCCAAATGCGGAACATAGGCCGCGCGGATGAGATTAGGAGGAGAGAGGGAGAGAGGAGGGGCGTACCTGGGCCTTGACGAGCTTGTCGGCCAGCTCGCTCTTGGCCTTCTCCAGGTCGGCTTGCTTGCGCTGGCTGTCGAAGAGCTGGCTTTCCGCCTGCTTCCTTCGCCGCTCCACGTCCGTCCTCGACGACTGCGCCGTCGACAGCTCCGAGCTCAGCTGCAGACCGGCCGGCGCGCTGCCGTCGTCTCCTCCGACACAAGCATTAGCTGACACTAGTCGACGGCGCGCACCTCCTGCAGCTCTTGCTCGGCCTGGCCTTTGGCCTTGTCCGCCTGCGCCTTGAGACGCTTCTGGAGCTCCAACTGCTCCGTCAGCTCCTCGACGAGCTTGTTGTGCTTGTGCCGCAGATCCGTCACCTGCGACTCGCGCGTCGTCTGCTCCTCCTCCAGCGACTTCTACAAGCAAGCGTCGCGCCACCCTTTGCGAAGCCGACGCGACGCGACGCGAGAGAAAGGTCGGTGACACGACCTTGAGCTGCGCCAGCTCCTCCTCGCGCTTGACGCGCAGCTCTCCCTGAATGTGCGACTTGTCGTGCGACTCCTCCAGCTCCGTCTTCAGCGCCTCCAGCTCCTGCAAGGCCAGCGTGTTCAAAAGAAGAGAGAAAGAAAGAGTGCTTCCTCCAGTCCAGGCACGAACCTCCGAGAGGTCCCTCTTCTGTCGGTCGGCCTTCTGGCGCATCTCCTTCTCCGTGTCCAGGTCGTCGCGCAGCTCCTGCAGCTGCGAGTCCAGCTCTCGCGCCTGCTTCTGCAGCGCCGCCTTGCCCGCCGTCTCCTCCTCCAAGCTGCACAGCGCCGACGCGAACACAGTAGGGTGGGGGGGGGGGGCGAGAGACAACGCAGAACCGGTGCGTACCGGTTGAGCGCGGTGCCCAGCTCCTCCTCCCTCCTGGCCAGCTGCTGTTGGAAGTCCTCGAGCTTGGCGCGCTTCTCCTCCAGACTCTCCTTGTGCTCGCCCACCTCAGACTCCAACTTTCGGCGCACCTTCTCCAGCTCGGCGCGGAACTGCAACGAATGAACATCGCCGTTTTGAAGGACGGAATACGGTGCCCCACCCCATTAAAGCTACAGTCTATAGAAGATTCAAACTGTGATCTGGGAGTTAGAAAACCTCTGGAACGAAACACCGCTGAAGTGGTATTTCTTAGGAAGAATTGGCTCAAACTTCTTGAAAACGACGGCCAGGGACGAGGGTCATCCCGATTCTTGACCAGGCTGGGGAGCGGGGGGCATCTGAGGAGGATACGCCAGGGGCGTATCCCCCCCCCCATGTGAGTATTGCACGCAGGTACATGCTCGTTTAGTTAGAGAGCACAAGCAAGACGCGCTAATGGCACGGATCATTCGCACCTGTCGCTCCTTGTCGAGCTGCTCCACTAATTCGTCGCGTTCTTTGTCGAACTTGGCCTTGAGCTTGCCCAGCTGCTTGCCTGCAAGCGCACAACAGGCCGCAGGGGCGGGGCCCCCCCGAGACGGAAAGCCCCCCCGCGCGCCCCCCAACCCCCAAACCCACAGAACCCCCCCCCCCCCGCCCCCCCCCCCCCCCCCGCCACCAATTTATTAGGTACATTCAGCACCACAGGAGTTTGGGGACGGACGCGCACCTTTGTCTTCCTCGGTGAGCAGCTGCTGGCCCAGCGCCTGCTTCTGCTCCTCCAGGTTGTGGCGCTCCTTTTGAAGCTGAACACGCACGCAGGCAGCTACGGTGTCGCAAAGAAGATCAGCTCTGCAGTGCACCATACGAGAGCAGCGCAAATAGAGTGCAGCCGTCTTTAAAGGCCGCGATTAGAGCAGCGACTGCACTGCGTCGTTGGTGTAATGGTTAGCATGGATGCCTTCCAAGCATTCGGCGGGGGTTCGATTCCCCCACGACGCAGGTTACTTTTTTTTCTTTTGCGTGCGCCTCTTTTAGAGATTCGGCGATCTATGGAATCTTCTGCACACCTTTTATTATTTTTTTTTATTACTTTCCCAACAACACTGATCTTTCATTGTTTCAGACCTTTTGATGGGCGTCCTCTAGCTGCGCGAACTGCTCTTGTGCGGACTTGAGCTTCTGGTCGACGGAGTTCTTCTCGAGCTGGAGCTTCTGGCGCGTCTGCTCCTCCTCCTCCAGCTGCTCCTCCAAGTCCTGCAGGCGACATCGTTTGTCAGTTCTTTTCCATGGGCAAACAAAGAAGACCAAAGCGCCACCGACGACGCGCACCTGGATGTTCTGATTGAGCTTCTTGCGCTCGTCCGTGATCTTCGTCAGCTTCTCCTCCTCCTCCTCCACGCGACCCGCCATCTCCTGCAGAGAGCGAGCGAGCGGGTGGGTGGTGCGAGCTCAGAGCTGAGAAAAGCTGTCAGCGGGGGGGGAGGGAGGGACCTGTAGCATGTCCTCCAGCTCGGCCTTCCTCTGCGCCAGTCGCGAGCGCATCTCCTCGGCCTCGGCGCGCTCCTCCGACTCCTGCTGCAGCTGCTCCTGCAGCACCGCCCTCTCGGCCGCGATCTGAATCTCCGTCCCGTGCGAGTTCAGCAAGTCGATCTCCGCTCCCAGCTGAGCCGGCGCTGCGCACCGTGCGGTACTCCTTGTCCACGTCCTCGTACTCGCGCTCCTTCTTGGTGAGCAGGTCCTTGACCTGCTGCAGCTCGTGCTCCTTGGCCGCCACCAGCTGCTCCTGGTTCGTCACTTGCAGCAGCGGCTTCACCTACACCAACACGCCACCTACACCCTTGTCTCAACCAGTCCTCTGCAGAGTCATTTGCATGCATTCTGTAAAACGACGCCACCTTGGTGAAGAGGCGCCACCATTGCCAGTTCCTCAGCTTCAGGTAGGCCAAGCCGTTTCGCTGCAGAATCCTGATCGCGTTCGCCTGCTGCAGTCGCTTCTGATACAGCCTACAAAGTCCACCATCAAACTGAAATTACTTCTTATGACAGAAGAACGTAAATCAAAACAATTGGGGTGATGGGACATCAGATGACACGCATGAATGATCCACACATTCTCCTCTGGAGACTTAGGAGGATTGGCTCATAGCGTCCTAATCACTTGCCCAACGTAACTGATGGTACATTACCCATACGTAAAAGACGCGAAACAATTCGCCGACGGGTGACATTTGTCCGTGGATGGGGGGGGGGGTGTGTGCAGGCTAGAGACGAACCTCCTGGCGAGGAATGCACGGCACTGTGCCTGGAACTGCTGTATGAGGTCGGCTAGCTTGGCGTCGCGTTCCTCCTCGAGCGTGGCCAGGACGCCGGCACGGAAGAAGATCTTGGACTGGCCCACGCGGTACAGGTTCTGGTCCAACTCCAGCGCGCCGATCTGCATGGGAATCAATTGATCGATCGTTGCTCAATCATTCGAGCGATGACCAGTCAGCGACAGTCAACTACTACACGTGACGCACCATGCGCTTGGTGGCCTCCTTGCCGTCCATGAAGCCCCTGGGGATGACGTTCGGCGTGAGGATCTCGTAGCGGTGCCTGAACGGTGTGTGTCCATCCGTCTGCTAATTCAGCACCCTATCATAAGCTGCGACAAAAGTATAACATCGAAATCGTCTCAGATGATCGGAACCATTTCAAGGCGAACGCGCGGCTCAACGTTGGATTGAAGTCTCATCATAGACGATGACCATTGCAAAAAGTATTGGGCGACAATGACGGATGCGTAATTCGTTGTTGGGGCGGGTGGAATGCACCGTGTTGGTAACAACTTACAGTTGGAAGCTTGCCCAGGCAAATGACTGCATATGCGTCGTACCTGAAGTCCTGGAACTGCAGTCGGTTGGGGAATCCCTGTCTGCAGATGCGGATGCCCTCGAGGACGCCGTTGCAGCGGAGCTGCTCCAGAATCAGAAGGGGCGACACCTTGCCCGCCTACAAGCGATTCATTAATTAAGCACTCGAATCAAGGTGTCGTGGAGGAGAGAGAGAGAGAGAGGGCGCGCCTTCTTCTCGTAGTTGGGGATGATGCAGCGCACGAAGTGGGGGTTGGTGTTGCGCAGCGTGGACATGAGGCGCGTGAGCTGCTCCTTGTAGAGCTGACCGACGGTGCGGAACATGCCCTTCTTGGTGCGCACCCCGAACGCCGTCTCGTTGCCCTCGGTCGCGCCCATGCCCACGATCTCCGCTGCAACGACGACAAGCCGCACCGGTGTCGTCGTACACACACACCGACACGCACGCACGCACGCACGCACCGTCCTTCCAGATGCTGACGACGAAGGGGTCGGAGCTGGCCTGGAGGAGGCCGACGACGTTCTCGTTCAGCGGGTCCATGTTCTTCAGCAGCCACTCCCCGGCGCTGTACTCCACCTGCGTAGACAAGACGGCCTTCTTCTAGCGAAGAAACCATACTGTTGACATACGCACGCACGCACGCTGACGGTCGACACACGCGCGCAAAGACGCAGACAGACAGAGCAGCCACCCACCCTGCCGGCGTAGTGGATGACGGCGAAGTCGCTGTGCGACTTGAAGTCCGGTACCAGGAACTTGGGGTGGTTGTTGTGGTTCACCTACATGTTCCGAAGCTCCAATTCAGGAACGCCTTACGCTCGCTCATTGATCATCGACACGAAAATGAGTGGGCGACAACACCGACAGGACGAACCTTGAGCTTTTCCACGTAGGTCTTGTCCGTCGCCTTGGGGAACCAACACTCCTCGTCCAGCAGCGACAGAATGCCCATCGGCTGCAAAGACATGTCAGTGACGCAGGAAAGCAGCACAATCAATACCGTGTGCGCGTGTGCGCGCGCGCCGCCTGGGGCGTGACGCATACCTTCTCGATGAGGTCTATGGTGGGCTGGAGGTCAAGACCGAAGTCGATGAACTTCCACTCGATGCCCTCTCGCTGGTACTCCTCCTGCTCCATGACGAACATGGTGTGGTTGAAGAGCTGCTGGAGCTTCTCGTTCGTGTAGTTGATGCAGAGCTGCTCGAAACTGTTCATCTCGAAGATCTCGAAGCTAGATGGACGTCGGCAATCAGCGCGAGAGCGGGCGACTCCCCAAATCCCTCCTCACCCTGCGATGTCGAGAATGCCGATGAAGGAGGCGCCCTGTCTGCGCGAGCGGTCGAGCGACTTGTTGAGCCGGTTGACGAGCCACTTGAACATGCGCTCGTAGCACGCCTTCGAGATCGCCTCCACCGCGAACTCCGCCTACAGGCGCGCGTCAACCCCCTCTCTCTCCCTCTCTCGCTCTCGACGGCACCACCGGTCCGCGATGCGAGGAGCCCGACGCACCTGCTCCTTGTTCTGCGCCTTGTGCACGTACTCGCGGCCGACCTTGATCTTGGGCCTGAGGAAGGCCTTGGCCAGCTCAGTGATCGGCAGACCCAACAGGTGGCAGATCTTCTGCGCCACTGCGACACGACGCGATCATTAGTTGCACAACGCACGCACGCGAGCAACACGCGACTGTCACCACAGAACTACGAACCTCGGTCGTCCGGCAGGATCGCCTGGTCCGACTTTTTCTCCTGCTGGAAGTCCAAGTTGCCGAAGTGCAGCACGGCGCTCACCACGCGGAATATCGCTAAACGCGAAGCGAGTCATCGCCACAGAATTGCGGCAAGCACACCTGCTCATGAGTGGAGAGAAACAGAACACCCCCCCCCCCTCCAATCCTAGCGGCTCCCCCGTCCTTACAAGACATGAGGGTGTGTGAGTGCCGCGCACCGCTGATCTCCTCGTCGTGCAGGCCCATGATCTTCATGCTGCGAATGGTGTTGTGGAACTCCTGGTTGTCGTCGACGTTGGGCAGGGCCAGGTAGCCGCTCGACAGGAAGCGGTACTGGTCGATCGAGTCCACCAGGAACACCTCTGAGACGGCGAAGACAATGTCCACGAGTAACCATTGGCGCTGACTCTGTGTGTGCGTGCGTGCGTGCGTGCGTGTGTGCGTGCGTGCGCAGACTGCACTGCGTTGCCAGTTGCACTGTCCAAATCGGTCGGCCCCTGATGGACTTTGGATGGATGGGCCAGCAGTTGTGCAAGGGCCCGTTTTGATTGCGAGCCCAAAAGACGAAGTTCGGCGACGCTAATGAAATTGTGGGGCCTGCCCGAGCCTGGACTCGCGTGATTGTGGCCAATTCTGCTCAAGGCGCCTCCGTGGCGTCCACCCCTCTCGGCGAGCCTGCCCACTAGGCGGTCAGCTGGCGCGTGGCGCGTTCCGAGCAAACACGATAAATATTACACGCCAAGACCCATTATGGATCTGGTGTGTTTGCATCTCGTTCGGAGATGCGCCATTGCTGGACTCGAATTGAAAGGCGGGGTAGTACTACACGCTTGTTCCAACTGAGTGGCATTTTCCCCTGGTGAAGCGCTGCTGCCGCCCGCCCTCCTCCCAGCCAGCGGTCGGCAGCTCAGCAATCCCAGTCCGTCCGGTGGACAAACAAACGCTCAATTGTGCGCACCGTACAGCGCAGTGCGGTCGAGCGAGCATCTTCGCTGGCGCCTACGGGCGACGGGAAGGAGTCGACAGAAGCCGTTCCAAACGCGCTGCCGCTCGCGTTCAGCAGTTGCGTTGCGTTGCGTGTATCGTTTGTGAATAGAGGAGGCGGGGAGTGGGCGGGGCGCACTGACGTTTCTCGTCGGCGGAGGTGCCCTTGAAGAACTGGTAGAAGATGTGGAAGGAGCGCTCGTCGGGCGCCTGCCGGTTGGCGCGCGACTTCTCGAGCAGGTAGCTCTCGATGTTCGCCCCAGCGATGTAGCCCGACTGGTCGAAGTTGACCCGGATGAACTTGCCCTCAAAGGACATCGAGAACTCACCAACGCACGAACGCGGCCATACGTTCCACAGCACATACGATATTGACCTTACCCAAGATCGCACCATACAGGCAAAATTTTAAAGTGTCCCGACCCCCCCCCCCACATCCTCATCATTGCTCTTCTCCAGACTTTTAGGTATGTTGCAAGTTGGGAACTCACGAAACGACTGGAGTTGTCATTCTTGACGGTCTTGGCATTGCCGAACGCCTCGAGGATCGGGTTGGCCTGGAGCAGCTGCTGCTCCAGCTCTCCCTAAACACGGTCATGCTCGGTGGGTCGTCTGGGACGTGCCGACGCCACGCTCCGTGGCTGGCCGTGGTGTGCCGCACTGCGCGTGTGTCAGTCAATCCCTCCACCGTCAACGCTTCCTTCACAACACCCCCCCCCCACGATTAAGTCGGCAGCGGCTACAATCGGCGCCTACGTATCACTTGGTTGTTGTGGTTATCTGCAGCAGACGACGACGCGATGACAAGACGCCCACGGCCCGGCCGAGCACAGGCCAGCCGGGGGGGGGGGGCGGAGGGGGGGGGGCTGTCGTAGCTGCGCAGGGCTCGAGTCGGGAAGCGACGACGCGAAACAGCGCAAACAAACGACAGCCGACAGGAGAAAACGACGGCGGGCCGCATAGAGCCAGATCAAAGCGCTGCTGGCTGACAAAGTATGTCAATCATTCCAAGCAGCTGAAACCATGCACGGCAAGTTGTTCGCGCTTGAATAGCGGCGAGCACGTGCAATCAAGAACCGCCAACGGGTGGCGCACACATGCAGGCGCGGCACAGTCATCGAAAGCGCCCCCCCCCCTCCCGGCCCTTTGTTGTCCTATAGCCATCCGCAGGTGATTCGTGCACTTGCACGTACAGTGCATTCCAAGCAAAGCCCTCCCAACCCCGCCGCCAAATCGAGACACATGGAACGCACGCACGCACGCGGACACAAGAGAAACGCTCACCACAATCTGTTCGGCGTGAGCCAACTTGGCCGCCTAAATACAAACGGGTTTAGAGAAGCTTTAGCACATGCGTGGTGGTGTTCATCTGCCCGTGAAAACGAAAGCCAGTGCCAGAGGGCGTGCGTACTACAACAGTAGAGGGAAATGTTATGTTAGCATTGCGAAAAGTCCACCGATGCATTTGATCTATCTGCTAGAGCTGGCTGCCGGACTGGCGTCGGCTTTCGCTTTCCGGTTGGGCATGTCAGTGTACTCGTCTGGCGGACGCATGCCATGCAGAGGCGGCGAGGGAGGGGCGAACGAGGCTACAGTCCAAGACGCGCGTGCTTGGCTGCTCACCCGTGTGGGCGTGGTGGGGGTGGTGGGCACTGAGCCTGCGGCCCTGGAGACGGACGAGTGCTTGGCCGCGCCCGCGACGCAGGCCAGGTACTGGATCACCTTCTTCGTGTTCTCCGTCTTGCCCGCGCCTGACTCGCCCCTGCGTCATCGGCCCAACCTCTCCACCATCGCACTCTCGAGACGCACACAGAGACAGACACGGACGCAGACAGACAGACAGACAGACACAAGCGTCACTCCACGTCCGCGTTGTGTTTGGTACACGCGCTGCGTAACTGTCGAAATCCCCACTCTAGTTCAACGCATTACAGGGATTTCGCCCCCCCCGTCTCCCCAATGCTCTTTGTGCTGTCGTGGTCGGCCCATTCGTCAGAGAGAGCGTGGCGGCAGGGAAATGAATCATTGTTGGGCCATTTCTCGCCTAGGCCAGCTAACGTCCCCTAGCCAGCCGGCCGGCCAGCCGCCCACCCTATTCAGGCGAGTCATTTACATCGCGACTGCCTGGATTATGTATGGCATAGGCAATGAGTCAGCTGACGACAAGCGAGCAAAGCTCACTTCGCCCCGTGCCACCGGCAGTCATGCCGTCCCACGCTGCAGACGCTACTCTGCGTGGAAACTAGACGACGGCAGGTCGGGCAATTACCGAACCAACCCCCGCCCCCCATCGGGGATTACATGCGCCGCTGTGGAATGTCGCATTTCAACAGCATGGCGGAGCGTGTGGTGACGTTATCAGGGTAGAGAGAGGTGCGCATGTGCGTGTTATGCGAACGGCGAAGGAGCCATAAAAGCGCAACTCGACGGCAGCCATTCCGTTCCATCAGAGCACGCAGGGCACGCAGCTCCAGAGGCAAACACTCACGTGCAGAGAATCGACTGGTCCTCGCGCTCTGAAAGTTGACACGACCCTGCCGTGGCACTACTCGTACGTACAGTCGAGAATTGCAAAGCATTGCTGTGTACTTACTGTAGGCCAATATAGTGCAACACAACAATAGGGTTTGTTGTTGTTGTTGTTGGGTTAGGGGCAACGCTAGGACTAGGAGGCCGTCAATGGCCCATATAGCATAATCTCTGTGACGCCTTCCTGTGTAGAGCCGCATACATAATTAGCCAGACATTCAGAAGAACGGCGTCTGTAATCTGGGGCAGCGACAGCACGAGAAAATCCATCGAAACGGAAGTGCTCGATCTAGCGGTCCCATCAAGAATCGAACTCAGAACCGTGCGCCCACCGCCCAAGCGACCGATTCTCTACCACTAGGCCATACGCTGGCCATGACGCAGGGCTGAGCCATAGGGGGTAGAAGGAACGCACCGCTGAGCATGTTCCTGTAGGCGGACTCGGCGATGGCGAAGACGTGGGGCGGCAGTTCGCGCTTGCCGCCCGAGCCCTTGTAGAGGCCGACCACGCTCTCCGTGTAGATAGGCAGCTTCTTGTAGGGGTTCACCACCACGCAGAACAGCCCAGAGTACGTCTGCAACATCGTCCTGGGTGTCCATGGTCAGTTGGAGTACACATCACGTACGGGCGTGCATCACGCTTGAAAGAACGGTGCGTTGCGTTCGTCTCTCACGCGTTCCATAAAATCACGGGAACGCAGGCGTGTGGCACTACTACGCGCGTTGGCTACTTCCCTCACCCTCGTGCAACATTTTCACGACGAAAACTCGAGTTGGGAGCGAACGTGTAGCGTCTGTCGCGAGTGAGATTGCCGCTTAATCTCGGCAGCCACGCGCCCGATCCTCCGTCGTGTGCTCGCGGTTCGATGGCGCTATTGCATGCGAGGAGCCACTGTCTCTTTTCATTGTCAGGGCGCGCCGCCCCTGTCCGCTGCTCGTGTACAACCCCCGCGCACAATGGCAAAGCGAGCGGAAAATCCCGTCCGCGGCAAGTCTCCAAAGTCGCCCCCTCCCCTCCTTCCCTTATTCTTAGACCACTGCGCCGACGTGCCGCCTCCCCGGGGGGGGGGGGACCATTCTTTTGCCATTCATCGTTGATCAGTGCCCTTTGGCCGGCAGCCGCTGTCCCCCCCCCACATTCCAGCGACGGACCGTCACAGAGTACGCACCTTGACACCCTGCGCGCGGAGGGCGTCTACTCGCTACTACCAGTGACTTTCCGCAGCAGGGAAGGAGGCAGCGTCGCGCTAGGGAGGGCGCGACGACGACGCAGAGTGGACTGCGTCCAGCAGTGGGGGAGTCGGCAGCAGCGCAGGTGTCAATTCCATCCACCGCCCTATCTGATGGCCGTTCCTCGGCCGGGGGCGGCGCGCACGCGTGTGCGGTGCGGTCAGCCCGTCAGCCAGCCAGCGCCACCGGTAAACAACGCGCTACCCCCTCCTCCCCCCCCCCGTCATTGCCCGATGACGACGTAGAAAGAGAAAGTCAACGACTGCCTGCAAATCTTCAACACCGAATTTGCAAAAAAAAAGGCTCATGGCAAAACCGACAGCAGCGCGTTCGTTCGGTCGACGCATGCCGTCGCAGCCCCCCCCCCCCCCCCTCCCCCCGATGCACGCACGCCCGCACAAAGACAGGGGGAGGGGGCAGAGACTCACGTAGATGAGGGAGGAGTAGTAGCGCTCCTTGAGGTTGTGTAGGACGGAGGCCTCGTTGAGACAGGTCAACTCGGCCATGTCCTCGACCTTGTCGAACTTGGGCGGGTTCATCTTCTGGACGTCGTCCTTGCTGAACCTCTGCACCTTGCCCGAGTCCACCAGCGCCACCGTCACCTGCTCCCCGTCCGTCTCCTTCTGGGACGCCATCGCGAAGCCCGCCGTCTCGTGCGGCACCCACACCTACGGACAACAACAAGCCATGTGCGAACGCGTCTGCGTCACACTCAGCAACACACACACACACACACACACACACACACACACACACACACACACACACACACACACACACACACACACACACACACACAGAAAACATTGTAGCAAGAGCAAAAGGCATTTCCCTAGCCTAGAGCTAGAGCCTCTGGTAAAGTGCTTATTTAGTCTGTGTCTACGATTTAAATTAAAACAGTAGGCCCGCCCGCTTTATGGAAGCTCAAGAGCAGAAATTGTTGAGGGGTAGGTCTGGGAGCATTTTTGTACACAAATTGCGTACTTTGTTGGCATGGGTGAAAATGGGGCCAACAAATCCATGGTACTGGCACTACTGGGTGGGTCGGACTGGTTCAGGTTTCCCCTTCCGGCCTTCATTTTTTGCAACCTCAAACCATAGACCACCGAGAATGCCTTCCACTCCACATCACATTTTGGGTAGTTTCTCAGTCCATTTTTTTAATCACAACAAGCAGGTTGCATTGCATATATGCACCTATGCGAACCCACCAGCACCAAGCAAGTTTCAACCCAAGCACAAACAAATAAACCAACAAACCTTCCACCTACAATGTACCAAAGGTGGGGGGGGGCAATGGTACCTAGCACATTAATGCGAAAGAGCTACTCTGAAGCTGCTGCTCTTATTCTTTGACTGGAAGCTCGAATCGAACTGCAACTGCACAAAGCGCACGCACGAGGTTCTTTTTGGACCATTCCGCCTGAATGACGGGGTCGTTGAGCGAGGCGCGGTCCGCCTTCAAGAACTTCAGATCAGCCGAAGCCATCGTCTTGGCGTCGTCTTCTTAGTTTCAACTTCTTCGTGGGCACTCCACAGGGGGCCACGCAGCACTTGCGTGTCACAACTACAGCAGCAGCGAGCAGAAGACAGAATCACAGAAGGCTCGACGATTCACCAGAGGACCAGAGCGTACATTGTTCTCAACCGAAGAAAGGAAGGCGAACCACACCACACGGCTCAGACCGAACGCAAGACAGTCATTCGCCTTTGAACGCACACAATGTAGGCGGATAGGCGCTCTTTTAAATTGTAGCTACGGTAACGCAGCACACGTTTGGAATGGTCCTACCGTAAAATTTGTATATGTTCTAGGTAAAAATGTGAATATTCGGCGCATCGTTGTGTTTATTATGTGCGTTGTGTTATGTTATTGTTTTCAAATTGTAGTCAGGCTGTGTGTATCGGCGTATCGTTACATTTCAGGTAGTCCCCATAACTACAAAATGTATCTGGCATGACTATTTTGTTCGTATACGGTGCATTTCTTATGCCTTTCTCATTTCTGCGCTTTCTTATGCCGCTTGAAAATAGTTTTCGTTGAAAATCTCGACAGCGCAATTTCAAATATAAATATATCCGCCGATACGATTATGTTCGCTGTAGTCCCTGTTGGCCTCAGTTTCTTCAAGTGTAGCAATCTTCTTTCAGCTGACGACCATGCAGGCGTGTATCATGCCGGGCACATAGAAGAGGTAGGTCAGCAGGATGTTGAGACACACTGACGAATCCCAGCCCTTCTCCATTGCGACAGCCAACGGCTGAACCAGGCCTTTTTTCAGTGGTGCTGCGTGACAAAGACGACAGAGTGTTGGGTGATGTTACACCCAATACTAACGAGCGAGTCAAAGTTTATTTATGTACGCGTGACACTCTACCTCTCGTTCCGACCTTGGCGGCAATTACAAAACGGGTGGATGGATAGATAAACTACAGTAAAAAAAAATAATATTAAGCACATACAACATTGCGCACACCGGTGAGAACAGAATGACGCAGCATTTGACGCAGGTGACCATCCTTTTCCGAATTGACGGTGTACGCAATCTATAGAAAAGGGGTACGTGACGGTAAAACAATTGCATTCGCTGAAGCGATGTGGAAGCCGTGTTAACGATAGGCGCATCAGCGCGTAGTCAGGCATCCGTCGCTCGGCAACTGCGACAAACAGAGCCGAAAAGTTGACTGAATGAGCTCCGCTCGACTGTTTATCGATCGTCCTCCTCATTCCTCACGTCTCGTTACATCTTCGTGACAAACGAACGAGAAAACCAGTCCAAAAAAGTAACGAACGAACGGACGCCGCCGGTAGCACGGAGTATGCGATTCGGATTACGCAATTCGAGAGAAGGCGAGTTTACGTCGAAGGCAAGGAGAGACGGGATGTGATTATGCGAGGAGAGAGAGACGAGGGGGGAGGGACAGAGACAGAGACGGCGGCCTACATATGACGGAAATGCTCTAGCGAACGTGCATCAGCGTAGTGACAAGGGAGAGTCGACGAATAAAATCGAAATCTCTATCGGCGGCTGTGGAGGCGAGCTGGCGGAAGCCGATGGGCGCGCCGAGCGGTGGGTCACTCGCTGGAGGCGACGACCATGCAGGCGTGGATCATGCCCGGGATGTAGAAGAGCGCCGTCAGCAGGATGTTGATCATCACGGCGCAGTCCCAGCCCTTTTCCATGGCCACGGCCAGCGTCTGAAATCGGCGCCGCCCCGCTCGCACCGGTCACATGGCCCAACTGACGCCGCCCGAATCCCATCACGAACTTACGGGAAAGAGGAAAGCGACGCACAGCTTCACCATGTCGGCCATTTTGTCCACTCGACGACGACGACGACGCAACGGACGCTTGCCAGAGAGACGACGACGGCACGCGATCGATTCGGAAGCGGCGGAGAGAAGCGCTGTAGGAGGCTAGAGGCGAGTGGCAATGGATGGAAACACTCTACTGGCCGGCTACGCCGCGAGTTGCGTCCGCTGGAAGGCAAGGCGACGCCGAGGGAGGGAGCCGCGCGTCGAGAACCGGTCCTCTTAACCCAATCGCAACTCGCGTTTCTACGCTGTTTTCCGCCTTTTTTTTGCATTGCGCTCACAGCGGGCGCGTCGCGAATTGCGTGTATCGCCATGCGGCTGCGCACACACGATTCGGACGCGCGCGCGCCACTGACTCCATGATCCGCTAGAGGTTACCGACGTTTGGTGGCGCCACTTGGTTGGAGCCCGCAGTGCGGAGAGCGCTCTCGCTCGCAAGGGGGGTTGGGCGCGTCAAGGGAGTGAGAGAGCGGAGCGGCGCCGACCGACCGACGTATGCGCGCTGCTGCTCAGGCACGCTGAGGCGCGTGAGTAATTCAGCATTCAACGGCACTGTTGGACGGACGGTCCTGAGAAGGCAGGCGGGGGCGCCCGATTGCGCTGCGTTTGGTAGAGGGAGGGAGAGAGAGAGCGCGGTGGACTGGCTGTCCGTCCGTTCTGAGGAGAAACTAGAGACGAGAGACAAAACAGCGAGCGAGCGAGAGACCGACTAGATGAGTAGTAATACCCCCCCCCCCCTCCGGGGGAGGGGAGGTTACGGTATCTTGGTGAGGCCGTTTTCGCGGGAAAAATTTTCTCGCGGTCGGGGTACGGTATCCCAGCTTTTGAGGGTTCTCTCCCTCACCAGCGGTTGGGGAGGGCATGCAGGGGGTGGGGGTTTATCACAAAAGGTAGGGGAGGTACGGTATGGTGCTCCCGCCTTCCAGGCGCGGCGCAATGGAGCTGGTTTTGGTACCTCCATTGTGTGGCGTTTTTTTCAATCTTCAATTAGGTGGTTACGGTAGCGTTTGGTGCCGTGTGGCCCCTTATTTCTAGCGTTACGAATTTTTCTGAAGTCGAGGGGGAGCTGCGATTATCTGTTGCCGAGCCTCAGGTGGTGGTGGTGGTGGGGTAGCTGCAGTGTCCTGTCGTTCGTCGTCAGCCTCCGATGGTGCTTCGCGCGTTGCTGTCAGCACCCGTCATCAGCGTTTTCCCGCTGCCAGTGCGTTGTTCACTGCCCTCCAGCGCTGAGGACGCGACTCTTGAGCGGCCGCCTGGACGAGGCCGACGCCGCCGCCGTCAAGGAGATCGACAGGAGCTTACGGTAACTCGCCGCCTGCGCCCAACTCGCTGCGAATTTCAGAGGTTGGGTTGGCAGGCCGCCGCCGCATGCTGTAGTTGGTGGCAATCGAATGGCGGTGCTCGCTCATTCTTTGGGCGTTTGCTCGAGTCGGCTCTTCTCGTCTGGACGCCGCTCTAGCTGACGATCCGCTTCTGCCAGTCGTTGGCAACCGTCTCAGTGAGTGCGTGCGTTCGTGTGTGGGTGCTGGTGCTTTTGCAGAACCAGTTGTGTCTCAGGTTTTGAAAGGATCGGGCATTGGCTCGAGTCGCTTCCCCCCATCTGGACGCCGCTCTAAGTGCCGAAGCTGCGTCGCCTCCCCGTCGTCACCATCAGCAACCATCCGTGAGTGCGTATGTGCATGTCTGTGTGTTGGTGCAGGCGCATTTGCAAGTGTTGTTCTTGCTTTCACTAGCGGATCCAGAAGGCGGTGGGGGGATGGCCCCTTCCAGGCAGGTAGGCTAGGGAGGGGGAGAGGAAGGACGAGCACAGGGGCAAAGTGGCCATTCGTTTTCCATGGATTAAGGCACACAAAAGCGTTTCGCCTGTAGTGCTGTGGTTGGATTGCACTATTGTGTGTTGTTGAGCAAAGCAAATGCCGATATCAGGGCTTTGGATAGACTTGCGATGAAAGAACTCCCCCCTTATGTCAGATTATCCTGGATCCGCTAGTGACTTCGAAGTTGGATTGCTGTTGCAGGTTTCAGCGTTGGCTCCAGTCTGTTCCCCCATCTGGACGCCGCTCTAAGTGCCGATTTGCGACCCATCCCAAGTCCTCGCCATCGGCAACCATCTGTGTGTGCGTATGTGCGTGTCTGTGTGTCAGTGCTGGTGCCTTTGCTCTTCTGTACGCAGTGCCATATTCCTGTTGCAGGCTTCAAAGCGCCCTGCTCCCAAGCCATCAAGAGCCTACTCATCGATGGCCCACACCAGGTTGTTCGCCTTGTTGTGCTTGTTTGTGCTGGTGTGGATCGGCCCCATCCATTGTTGCAGCGTTGTCGGAGTCGCCACCAGCTCTCCCCGGGTCGCCACCAGCGTGTCAGCCGTTTCAGCCACACCAGAGGCGTCCTGACAATCAGTGATTTCAGCTGTGTTGTTGTGGTACAACATGCATTGTGAGTGGTGCGCATTCAAGAGAACCTGGTGTTCTGTAGTGGTTGGTTGAAAGAATGCACCCAGGCTGGGGTGGGGAGGGCAAGGTGGGCACCCGCCCTGTGTGGGGTCAGAGGAAGCTACCCACCCCTTGCAGGAAAGTTTGGGACCTGTGCTGGGGGAGTGGAGGTCTGCCCCCATCCCCCCTCCAATGGGTGACTTGGGCGACAAAGTGCAGGGCGGCAGGCCAGAGGCTGCCCGCCCTGCAGTGGGCGCCTCTGTCATCAGCCAAGGCTTATGCTAACAAGCTATGACTGTAGTTGAAATCGTAGTGATATCGTGGTGTGCAAGCGCGTCGCTGGTGTGTGTTAGGTGTGTGAGGTCTTGAGTCTTATGCTGTTCTAACAAGCTAACACTGTTGGTGTAGTTGAAATGGTGTGTGTGTGTGTGCGTGCGTGCGTGCGAGTGTGTGTGAGGTCTTGAGTCTTATGCTGTCCTAACTTGCTACTGCTGTTGGTGCGGTTGAAGTCGCAGTGATATTGTGGTGTGTGTGTGTGTGTGGGTGGGTGGGTGTGGGTGTTCAGCCTTATGCTATCCCAACAAACTAACGGCTGTAGTTGAAGTCGTAGTGATTGTGTGTGTGTGTGTGTATGTGGGTGTATGAATGTGGGGTGTTGAAACAAGTTACAGTTGAAGTCATAGTGATATCAAGGTGTGGGCTGTTGAGTCTTATCCTAACAAGCTACCACTGTTGTAGTTGGAGTCATAGTGATATCAAGGTGTTTGGGTGTGTGTGTGTGTGTGTGCGTGTGTATGTGTGGGTGTTCAGCCTTATGCTATCCCAACAAGATGCTGTGACGAGCTGTAGGCTGACGATGCCTGCAATGCACTGGTTGTTAAAGAGTTGTGCACTGTTGAAGACTCTTGGGAGCTGCGAATGCAGCGAGACAACTGGCGATGCAGCAAGCAAGCAACAGCAACTGGCGATGCAGCAAGACATGCACCTGCAGATGAGGTAGAGTTTGTTACTCCCACTGCACACGCACACACACATGCACACACACACACACACTGAGAGCAACACACCTACATATTCATTCTCTCGCATTGGCACCATACAAAGAGGCTACTGTATACACACAAGCACCCTACAACAACCCATACAAGCACTAGCAGACTTGCATGCACATCTATGCACCATAATGCCGCCTGGAGTTCAACAACACCAACAGTTGTAGGTTGTTAGGATAGCAGACTCAACAATACCCCACACTCACCCTACAACAACCCTAGCAGGCATGCATATGCATCGTGCACAATAATGCAACATGGTTTTCACCAACACCAACGGTAGCAGCTGGTCAGGATAGTACACTCAACACCCTAAAGAGACACAACACCTCTCTCACACACACACACACACACAACACACACACACACACACACGTCATTTCAACTACACCACAGTGTTAGGCCAACCTTGGAGGAGGGCAACACCTCACCTCCCCAGGGCAGGGGCAGGCCGCCACTCCCTCAGCACAAGGGCGCACCCCAGATTTCCACAGGTCCCCACATTTCCTCACAGGGCAGCACGCACTCTCAACCAACAGTTGCAAATGTTGCTCAGTTTATTTGATTGGATGACACAGCCAAACCATTGTCAGAGACAGTATAGCACCCAACACTGCACAGGTTACATCATGCACAACCCCACCCACCATCACAATGGGCATCAGAAAAAGGCGCCCGAAATCACAAGCTGTCTCTTATCATCAGGGGGTGGCGCTGGAGTGGATAAAACAGCAACCTGCAGATGACACAGTGACATGCAAGAGCTGCTGACTCCGACGACACTGCAATG